>DWPA01002413.1:0-15809 GCA_018251375.1 Calpodes ethlius
TACGAGTTTTGGGCCCGCCAGACCACAGCCAATTTGATCCGCTACATAAAGTGGTTATAATATAATAAAATGATATAGAAAATACCAATCCGCACTTGCAGCAGTGGGATAGTTATGGGTTGTAATGATGATAGAAAATATTTTATCTTTATCCTAATTGCCACATGACACTAAGTACCGTATAGAGTAAAAAAATACGTTTAAAACAGGAAAACTGCAGCAGCTTGGGGCAAAGAGATACGCGCCCGTCCTAATCCAGCGGTTCTAGCCCGCAACTGCTGGTTTTTTAGTTTCCTCCTGAAGTAGTTCAGACAATCGCGAAACATTATCACATGAAAAGTACTAAAACATTGTTTTGTATCTTTTGAATAGAGCTTTCATAGATATAAGTACCATTGTTATTAAAACTCAAATCGGTATATACATACTATAAAAGTCATATTTACATAGGGTAACATTTTCTTCGTATGGATTGTAATCTGGTATGTAAATTGAGAGAGGCGTAGAGATTTACCCCATCTCCTGTTTATAATAAAAACGGCAGACAATTTAATTGAATCGGGGTCGCTATATCCTGCGTTTCTCGCATTCGTTTTGCATTTCCTCTCCCCATTTACTAGACGGTGTTAGAATAATTTGGCAAATAACTTTATACATAAAACATGTAGTTAATATTCAAAGGTTACTAACATTGCAGATTATATTATCAAATCTCGTTGTTTAGGTTGACTAAAGCCTAATTCATCATGCTGCTATTGCTATTACATTGCAAATATATAATAAGAATATACGTTATAATTAAATAAGTAACTGGAAGTAAAATAAAATTAAACATTTTTATAACTACTTTCAGTAATTTGATTTATTTGGCACATCCCTATTAACGTTAGGAATGACCACAGACAATAACAGAATTATTACAACCTTCATGACGTACTAAAAGTAAAGACTCATGTAATAGTACGATTATTTTGCCAAAAATCGCTAAAAACAGATTTTCGGATTGCAATCCCTACAACCTCTAGTTTCTGATTGGTACCTGTATAATTTATGATTAAAACATTATGGAAATCCATTAGGCCGCGCATAACTAACGAATTAGTACAACATTGAGGCCTTTACCTCTGTCTGTTCGAATGTTGTAATGGTTCCATTAGACTACGGGTTGTGATGAATAAGATTTCACTCAGTCCTTTGCTTCGCTACGAACACTTTACACAAATTAGTCCATTTATACCTAGTGTTCAGTACTCACATTTGTATTGATGGGTTCTCGTCTCCCACTACACCTATAACCGTTATCGTAAAGGATCCTAAAGTACCTACATCCGTTGTATTCCTAAGAGCATTGCAACAAAAGAACAAATGTAGATTTTTCGTTGCAGTCTCTACTATAAATTACTGTATATCTTGAAATACTATTTTTTTTGGTATCGGGGAAACATCTTCGAAAGAAATCTTTGACCTTTATGGGCGGAGCGTCTGGGTTAAGCTTCCACATAAATCTTACTTTCTAAATGACCCTCGACAATCGTCCCATACGTAGAGATCTAATATGAACACATCGGTCCGTTAAACTTCGTTCAGGAGGCTTTGGACATTCTTCATACTTTGTTATTTATTTCTTAAAGGTTTTTTACATTATTTTCAATAAAGTGTAAACCTTAAAAAGGGGAAGAGAATTAAGTGGCAAGCTCATTTATTAAAAATATCCCCAAATTCTACAGAAATAGTTCACACTTTATGAGACTTGACAATGGTTGCAAACAAACTGGTGTTCTTGTTCATCGATCAGGTTCATTAAGTGGGCTGTGTCAATGGTAAATGAGTCTTATTTAATGTTAAATAGCTGATGTCAAACATTTTTCCAAAAGAAATAGAATTTAACGTCGAAGCGCTCCAGAAAGGCGACGGAACGGATGTAATGTCAGATGTCAGCGTTCGTTAAATGGTTTTCTCGGCTGTTTTATTTGAAAAAATATTTAAGTTTCAGTTGCTCTTTAACACCGTTTTCCAGACAAGTGTACAAATGTTTACAACTTAGTAATTCGTAAGAAATCAAGAATTCCATTTGCAGAAGATAGTCTGCAAGTCATAGCTTTTTGGAGCATCTTTGCATTTTCCATTTGTGAGTTCATTGCATTCCATGTGTGAGGCAGTGATAGTCTAGTGGTTCGAACATCGTTTTCGTTAACTTGTACCCATCACATTGTGTGAGGAGACCTTAGCTCAGCAGTGGAACAGTTACGGGTTGTGATAATGATGATAATAGTGATAAGTCGAAGCCGAGCTCTCATGCCGATGATGAACTATATTTACCAGGTCTTCTCGTATGTGAACTATTGTCATTAAAAAGATTAGATAAATTCGTGAGCAATCATTGCAACCTTTCTGTTACTTTAAAATATATTCTTGTTTTAGTTCTTTCCATAATTTTCGTTTATGGAAAAACAGTTGAATATACGAATACTAATAAATTATTTGGATATTTTATTTTATGGGTACATAAATTATTTTCTTGTTTTAATGCAATTTTTCGTGAACAATTTATTTGGTCTCGAGAATACCAACGCTATATATTTCCAAGTTTGGAAATGGCACAACGTCCTCAGGTATTTTGCAAGCCA
The DNA here is from genome assembly GCA_018251375.1 of Calpodes ethlius. Lineage (NCBI taxonomy): Eukaryota > Metazoa > Arthropoda > Insecta > Lepidoptera > Hesperiidae > Calpodes > Calpodes ethlius. The sequence continues at coordinate 2,628 of DWPA01002413.1, forward strand.
TCCCACGTTCTAATTAAATTCCGCATAACCGAGAACTTAGGTTCACGGGTAGGAGCTCTGAAAATTAATATAAATTTCTCGTCAAGTTCTACTTATGGTGTCTGCTTGTCTCGCCTTAACTGAGTTAGTTGTAAGCGCCAGTCTATTATTATTTGTATCTACTAGAGAAATTGTGTCTGCTGTTTTTTATTTTTCTATCACTTAAATGTTTATGCTCGAAAGAGACGGATAGACGAATAATAGATAGCAAATGGCAAGCTTCTACCCGGTATTGGTTTGCGAATGTTGCATGTAGTATTCGTGGTTGGACAAACAATTTCAAATAGATTTGTTTAATCTTTTTCCAACATTTTTCTGCTGACCGTGATGGAATGTCGATGGATGAATTTGTTTGCTATCCACACACTTCAGACTGAATGAAAATGATCTGAATATTTACTTGGACTAAACCAAAACAATATTATTATATATTCCCAAAAATGACTGATATCATTATTTTAATTAACGTTGTCCCTTTTTCCTTCGATATTTCAGCGATTTTCCACTTGAATTTATGTTTTATAATTTAATTTCCTTCGGTGCTATAATAACAATGTCTTCCTTAATTTAGAAAGTGCCAAGTGTCGCTACGACGCAATTATGTTAGACTCTCGATGGATGGGATCATTATTGGGTAATAATTAGCGTTTTATGGGAAAAGTAGCGTGTTTGCTCGGTATTGTATAGATTTAACGTGTTTCTCTATCTTTTTATGCCTTACTAAGAAACCTTGGTGATTTTATGTTGAACTATGTTTGTTATTCTTGTATATTTTCTTTTTATTGTATATTTTCTCCATTATCAATATCAAAATTTGTATACTGGCTAGATGACGGCGACGTTTGTTAATTATAAAGCTACAATGAATCAGCTTTTGATCAGTTAGCAACAACGCTTAATACGCCAGTATAGTTCGAAGCAAAGCTGAAAAATCGGTATAAAATTATAGGACTAGAAAGGTACTTTATAGATAAATGAAGCATGATTACGGTTGTATTGTATAACGATGAGCTGCAGTGTACATGATGATTTATATTCAATTTATAACAATAATTGTTCCTTTTTCCTTCAGAAATTATTATCCTGGCAACAATTTCGGACATATCCAAGTAGCATCGACAAATCAGCGTTTATATGTAGTGTGGCAGAGTTCCCGCGCTGTTCCCGAGGCCGTTTGGCGTAGAAAAACAATTTATATGAAAATTCTATTGCAGTTGCAACAGACACGCCGCAAATAAATTCGCTATATGCAGAACAATACTGACTCGCTAGTATCGCTAAGTTATTGTCTTGTCAAGTGTAATCGAGTCGTGTGTGTTTTCATTTTATTCATTGTTTTCAAATGCGGTGATTATTCAGTTCGTTGCTTTTTATGAGGATTAATTGAATATGATCGATCCCATTCATTATTTGTACCATTATTGTAATGCGATATGCATAATGCATGTATTAAGATTTTCATAGAGAGGATTCGAGTGATTGAACTGATTGAACTTTATAAGTATATAGATAGGTTTATAAGTATATACATAGGCTGTTAATTTATAGATTAAAATATTTTTTCTATCGAAATTTTCGACTTTCTCGTGGCTAGAAATTTTTCTTCTGCATATTTACTGTGAAATTATTAAATTAAATTAAGTGTAAATGTCGTTTTCGCAAATTTTAGCATTGACTCATTAATTAAATATAATATTTGCAAAGTGTATCCCCGTTGATCTAGGATCGAGGCAATAAATTTAAACTTAAACTCCACGTTATTGGAACCGAAAGTTCGCGCAAAATGCAGAAATCGCTCTGTGCCCACTCGATAGAGAGTAGATTTATTTCAAAAATATTGAAGTTCATTCAACTGTAATGCAAATATCCGCAGCATGCTCGGATACCGTCGATACGAGAGCGTTTCAATAAAAGACCAGTGTTGGTACGCTTCGAGGCACCCCGGTACCCGTGACGTCATCGTCGAGGTTCACTTTAGTTCTCGTTTACGTCTTGTTATTGATACATTGAATATTTTTGTTTCACTCGTGGAACAAGTCTCGGCGATGACGTCACGCGAGGCACTTGTGGGTGGAAGACGGACAGTAATACCTATACATGGACGGTGCTGAGGAAGACTAGCTCTGAGTCTGCTAGTTTTTGCGATGGCTCGCCCACAAATATACTTTTGTAGAAAGAAATGTGTGTCTCGAATATTCATTTGGCGTTAGTATCTTCCGGCTGGGCGACTTAGACTATAATTCATTAGTAGTTATAAAGTTACTGACATTAGACAATTAATTTATAGTCACATCCAAATGTTTCCTTAGTTTGTCATTATAAAATATGTTTTAAAGTAGTGCTGGATATCTATCACAAATTTTATTTTATGAGGGTAGATGTTAAAAGCCTTAGAATAATAAGACCTTAAAATTAGCTCCTACCATCCGTCGGATGGTGGTCCAGGATGGTTTAATTGCGTAAAAATCACATATTTACCGGGCTTCGATTAAAACTCCGGTTCACTGAAGTTTAATTTTGTAACTCGTCTGTTATTCCAAGCTTCCAGCGAAATTTATGGTATGTTAAAGCAAACGCAAATAAAACGAATAAATAGGCTCTCCACAAACATTTTAAGTTTTAGTATATTAAAAAGGCAAACCAATTTCCTCGGTTCTCAAGTTTCTTTCTAAATAATTATTTGGAACGTTTAGTTTGTTGAATGAGCGACCTCATGGTTGGGCCACGAAATACATAATTCCCGCTATTGACTTATTCGCTACAAGCTGCACTTCAGTGTCAATGACAGTTCTAGTAATATTTTTACATTTTGCAGCACAACTTTGTGGCCTAATACTATTGTGGTCACATGCATTTCTGTTTAACGCTGGCACTTGTAGCGTGAAGCGAATTCGCTTTTAGCGTTCCGGTTCGTGACCCTCTATATTGTTGTAACGGTGGATGTAGAAGATGGCAGCGTAGAGCGAATTTGTTTTGAGTGTCGCGGTTAGTGGCTATCGGATACGAATACTTTCATATCACTTGGAAGCAATACTTTTTATATTTAGTTCTACGGATTACAACTTGATATAACGTTTGTTAGATTTCCGCGAGCTATGTAGTTTTTCACGCGAATGAATTGCTATATTGTTGGGAGTACAAGAAGTATGTAGAATATTAATTTCACTTGTATAGGACTGGAGCTTTTATCAATTTCATGTATTGAACCACATGGAAATATTTATATTTGAATAAGAGTCTTTAAAATAGAGATCGAAGAATATTGATACCAGTTTAAATAAATTTCGATGAATAGAGAAGCAAATTGTTAATAAGCAGATTGACGCCAATTTTTTTATGACCTTCAACGGAGTAATGTTTTCATAAGTCTAGAGTGCATGCTGCTTGCCACGCTGCTCCATTGTGGATTTGTGAAGACATGCATGTTACGGTAGATTAGATTAACTTTTAAAATAATTGGCAAAGCCGGTAAAGTAAAAGATAAAGTTATTTCCTATTTGTTTTATCTCCGCGTTATTACTTATTACTACATAGCAATGGTTGATTGACCTAATAAAAGCGCGTCTTCATAACCGTGTAAAAACTTATCGTCTAGCCGCCGTACAAAGAGTTCTTTGACATTCTCCTATACATATCTGGTTTGAGTTTCGCGATCAGACCGTCAATGAACTTTTAAGAGCTAATCTTTTAAAATAGTTGCAGTTGTAAATTGAATGTTTATTCAGGTTTAAATATAATAGTTAGAATATAGTGCCGAAAATGGTGGTAACAGTTTGATGACTATTTACAGTTTTTAATAATATATCTGTGGCTGTATTAACAAGATAAGTTAGCAGGTAAAGTAAATAACAAGTAAACGTAATATTTTGATTTTTTGACAGTTGCTAGGTAAATGACTTGAGGATATATGGAAGCTTAACAGTGTAGAACTTAATAACATATATTTTCGCAAGCAAAGCCTGATACTATTAACTCTAACAAAATGTTTAATAGTTACTACGAGAAAAAAAAACGCTAACACATTCATACCCCCGCAGTTGGATTCTATGTGTCGTGGGTGGCAACAACACAAATAACACGCCACTAACACCCACGACCTGAGAAAAAATATATATATGTTAGATAAATATCTGCCCCGGCCGGGAATCGAACCCAGGGCTCCTAACTTCGCAGGCAGGGTCACTACCAACTAGGCTATATTGTAAAAGTAACAAGTATTGAATCACAGAAACATCCGTTAAAAGTAAACGTAAATATTCTATTACGTTTAGCGGTTACCAGCGAAGTGTTGACGTGATCGATTTTAAATTTAAAATTCGAATCGCGATCGCAGCGACAATTGGTCTAAATGGGGAGTGCGAGGGTTTAATCGCCTGTAACAGTGAAAGTGCCGTGTGGAACCACCGTGCTTTAAAGAATAACATATTATACGAATTTGGATATTTTTAGCTACGAACGTATAATTACAATGATCATCTTCCATAGGATATTATGGCAATAACTCATAGGTATGTTAGACCGATTATTATGTATAATCTAGAAAAAGAATAATTTAAAAATCTAAAATTATACTTTTATAATGAAAAAAGTTGTATCTGTTCTGTACACCGTTGAGGAGTTCCCTCGTCTAAAGCGAACCCCAAGATAAGTAAAAAAATATGTATTTTCATCGGAACTAAAGTAGTGTGTCTAAATTCAACTTCGTAGGATAATAGGAAGTAATTCTAATTCAGCTTGTAAGATTTGACCCAAACAAACATACATACAAACTAACAAACATTGCGAGTTAAATAAAGTTTGTTTAATAATGATCAACTTAAGTATACTCAGAGTTTTTAAATTAATTAGTACAGTATTATAAATTGACAGTTTTATTTCAAAGTAATAAATTGTTTGTCTACTGGAGATATCTAATATGGTCAATCGAGCTAAACTGAGGTGTTGATTATTGGGTCTCGGTTCCGTTCGCTAGCTTTTACGTAATGATGCCATTAGCCCAAAATTGCGTGAATCAATTTGATTCCAATATTAACTTATGCCTGTAGATAATGTTCATGATAAAGTGATAAGTGATAAAGTTGGTAAACTGTGTATACCTTAATTTTCGTTTTCGGCTTAATTAATACGTAATTTTTCTAACGCACTTCAATTTAGAAGTCCGTCAATTATCAGCCATTTCAAATCATCGCACGACAAGCCTTAACGTGTTAAAGTGAAAGTGTAATAATTCCGTACTTCCTTCCAGAACTGAAATCATCTAGTTAATAAATCCCAGCGCCTACATGAAAAACAAGATACCCATGAATTTGCTTTGAATCTTGCGCTTTGATTACGGCACGAGGCGAAAATGAACGACAAGCATCCGGAAGTACAGACAGAACATTTTAATTGAATTTCTGGACCTAAGCCCAACAGAATTACATTCCTTGTCACTACTATCGGGGAACGAGGATCCCCTCATCTCATTAATGGGGAGAACTTCCACTTATTTCTTTTTTTGAATGAGCAGTTGTCGTTACCCCTTGCAGCCTTTACAGCTTCACGTGGTCAGCACCTCCACGTGATTTGTTGAGTCCACGGGGAAAAAATTGGTTTGATACGATAGTCCATCAGGAAGCCTTTCGTCCCTTTTTATTAGTGTAGCTGTTATAAATTCCACGCTGGCAAGGGTGTCGGAAAGGGAAGGAGGGCTCCTTGGTGGTCCAATTTTTTTTTAATTGTATTAGTAGATTTTCAGGTTTTCGTCAAGTAAATAGGATTACGTTTAGGGCTTGAAACAATATAGAGACTTTTTCTGCATAGTCAAATTTGATACTACAGTTTCCTAAATTCCGAGCTTATTATTAAAGGCGACTATTTTAATTTATGATTTGGCATCCAAGTTTGTTGTTGGCGTAAGTCATTTTCCTATTTTTTGACATAAAAGTTTTTTTTTCATAAATACATTTGTTTTGTAATCAGCTATTCTAAATGTAATAATTAATTGTTTTTCATATTGGACAGTTACAACGAAAACTGTATCCGATTTTTTTAGATCGAAATCAGATAGTTTAAATGGAATACTTCTTTTGTATGAATGGTACCAATATTCTTACAGAAATAAAATTAGAAACTTTCTGATGAACAAGACTTTAACAACATCTTCAGCGAAATGAACGTATTCTACCAACCATTTATAATTATATCGCAAGGTTGCATTCGATTCTATAATATATTTTACATAAAGGAAAAAGAAATATTATATTTAATGTAAAGCAGACGTAGGAAAAATGTATAATTTTGTCCTCGAATAATATTCCGTAGACTTTATCTGCTGGGGGTCGCGGGCGTCATAGCTCCACGGATAAGTCGCGAAGGGGGCGACGTTATTACTTTTTGTGGATGCTAGTGATATTTATTTACAGTTGCGATTTGCGAGGAGGCTTAGATAGTTCACCTTACCACAGCTTAGGGTTATCTTGGTCAGTGTTTAAATGTGTACGTGAGATAAGCTCGCAAATTGGAACCGCAGAAATTCAGTCAGGTTAATGAGCGCTTAAATACTTCGGTGTTTTGTGTTTAATGAACTGATTCGATAGGTTTTGCTCCTATTATATAATTCGAACGTATAATATTACACTGTAACGATTAAATACTGTAACGATCGCAAACTGATCGCTTAACTCTCGACTACGAGTTGGTGACCATTCCATATTCACTACATACAATATCGCCATAGATGATCATTATTAAATTTAACAGAAGTGATTAAAGTATTTATTGTATCATTAAATTTTGTATAAAGCATTTTAGTATGCAAAATTTTGTTCTCAAATATAAGTAGACACGTACTCGTAATACAGACGTAGTTGAACGTTTCGTCGTAACGTGCGGGTTCATGAAATTCACTTTTATATAACAATTCGCTAAGCGGTGTGAATATAAACGTTGCGAAAGAAATATGCAAAGAGGACATAAAAGGTGAAATTGCTCGAAGCCGCAATTTTGCACCTTTTATAACAAGTTCAGGGAGGCCGAGCGATATACACCAAATGTAAATTCAATTTGCGATAAACGTAACCAACGAAATAAGCAACGGTCGACCCCGAGGACATCGAGTCTTCTTTGAAGGGTTCCGTTAAAATAACACGTCGTAAAGAAACCTTTTTAATATATTTTTTACATTAAATAAGATAATGCTTGACGTCAAGACCGTTTCTTCATTGGACGACATAACAACGATATCTTCTCAATGTATTGTATACGGAAACTTTCATGTGTGCGTACACACGAATGGCGTGGAGAATGAAAGTGCTCTCATACCACTTATGTGTTTTAGTGATTGTTATTGTTTTAAAATATTTTATAACTTGATCGTGGCAGGATCGCTTAAATTATAATATACTGTGTCGCTGTCGTTTCGTTCAATAAAAAACTGGTCATTCATAAATGGATCTGATTTTAAATGTTACTATAACTAAGGGTCAGCGCTGACCGATGGAAAGGTGCTGACCTAATTGACGGCTATATTATCCTTAATAGTCTCTCTTTAGTTGATTTAAGATTTTTTCATTACTTTATCGTAATGTTCTTCAGGTGTATACGATATGGACAAAGGATACGTCTCCGGTCATTAAATCGATTGAATTAAAAAATAATTAATTGTTTTTCGAAATTTAAATTGAAATAACTTTATTTATATAATGACTTATTCCATTCAAGAAGATTTCAAGAATAAGTACTGCATCATATTTATTTACTCTTAGTAAGCGGTACGTATGTAATATTATGTCCAGAACCTACATTGAGAGTAGGTCGCGCTTGGCAGTTCAAGTTTCGAAGCGCCTGTGAATAAGTCTAGTTCGTAGCTATAACTGTCAGACCTTTATCATGATATTCTTGGTCACAAGTTGGGCGAAGAGCTGCGTCGTGGCGTTATAACTTGATAAAGTTAGTACCGGCTGGAGGCTTTGGACGAATTGGCGATTCAACTTGAATGATTTCGTGTTCGTAAATTTTATCAATATGACTTAGGAAGTCTTAAGTTTGGCAGTGGACTTCAAAAAGTAGATAGAATTTACATTTGTCTGGAAGATTGAGTTAAAAATCTTGTTCTTTTTTCTTCTAGTATTTTCTTGGTTGGAAAGGTAAGGTTGTCGAGGACTCTAAGATGGAGGGTTTAGATTTACAACGTTTCCTCTGTTAAACAAAAGTAGGCATATCTATTATTATAACAGAATCTAGACTAGTACCTAACACTAACAACGGCTCCCAAGTTGGTTCTCATTAAGATTTCCGGACACGTTCAGATTAAGCTTTCAGCATGTTCTCACACAGAATATGTAAGCGTGGATTCATTAGGATTATTTTTTCTTACATTTTTAAGCAAACGTTTTGTTTTAGTTAATCTACCTTAGACTTACGGTGCTATTATTTTTTTTATAATGTTACGTATAATTTTAATTGAGCGGTACTTTGCTGACTTTTAATTATTGTCATACATATAATTCGGCCATCATTATACATTTAATTGGGTCGAATTATCGATGTAAATATAAAATTGTAACGCGGTTTGTATCTACTGGTTGCAGTTAAAATGTTCAATGCTTGTGATGATAAAATCTTAAAACTGAATCTGCTTCTCTTTGTCTCTTCGGCGCGTATTGTAAGGTTTCGGGATCTCTTGCGCGATTCCAAATGACCTAGTGGAAATTAATGATGTTAAATGTAAAATTAAATATGTGATGTTAAGTACATACCTCATTGTGGATCCGAAGTCAAAGTCTGTACCTACTTATTAAATTTAATTGCTTTTCTCTCCACTGTGTATTACTAGCGTAAATAGTGCTCGCGGCTTTACCCGCGGAGTTGCTATATTTATACTGACATACATTTTTATTCCCTTATTTAACCTGTTTAAGGCGAAATATCCAAAAATCTCCTTTTAGCCCACGTCTCACGTCGTTTAAGGAATCCTTGTTAAAATTTTTGCTTTTAGACTCAGCGGATTCGGTTGTGCCTTGCCCGTCAAACAGTAACAGTTAGCGTTTTGTTAAGGACGAGCTGGTGCCAGCAACTTCGCATATAATTATTCTCAAACAAGTTGTCATCCCCTATTTCAACCTCATAAAAAAATAATTTACAAAAATCTTAATGTTCCCCGACATTATGTAAGAAACCTTTGTACAAAGTTTAATTCGTCTTAAGTTCATCATTTCAAAATGTGCCTCGTCGGCCAGTCAGTAATAGTTAGCGTTTCATTAAGATTGATGATGTTGGTGATAGTGTTTAATAATCACACGGGCGTAATCGTGTTGCGCTTCACTATGTTACATGAATGTTTAATGATAGAAGTATAACATATAAAAGCAGTCGCATGTTTCATGTAACCCTTAAACCCGTAATCCGTTAAACTGTTTACGGTGCGCGGGCACGCAGAGCTCTTGCCCGTAACCTCGCCGTGAAACCTTGCACTTAGCATTGACACGTTCGTTTATATAACACAACACTTATGTCACATTAATACCGGTTCTATTTTTGATGAGCGTGTGCGCTCCTCTTAATCCGTTGGACGTTGTGTAATGTTGTTTGTGTCGTATTAGTAAATATTTTGGACCATAGTGGCAACTGCACTATTCACACTGGTTTTCGTCTTGTGGTTTTAATGTTATTTATTTCAGTATATCAAATAGCGTGAGCTTATCTTTACACTTCAGATTTTTTCATCATTTTCTTAAAAGTTGTTCAAAGTCTGCTCACATTTGGCTAGAGGTCGGATTAGGACTTTATCGTCTCGCATTGTGACCGTAGACCTGAACCCAGTTATGGGGCAGGTATGGATATGGCACGATTATTGGCACTATTATAAGCTCAAGGTTTTATGTGACCGTTTTTTTTAAATTACTGTTTATCTATACAAAACTGATTATTCTATGATCTACACCCAATAAAAAATTGCCACTATGGTACTCCATCGAAGGTTATTTGTAATGCTTCATTTGAATTTTAGATAAGATATATTTCATGTAGATTAATTGACCGACAATTTCGACAGCGAAGGTTGAGTGACAGACATTGAATTTGACAGCTTACAGTCAATATTTATAGTACAGATATTGAAATTAGCGAAACGCTATATAGACGGGGAGGTAGATATATTGCCTATACATTAAAATAGTTATTTCTATTTTTAACTTTCATGGATTTTTAAGTCTTTTTTTGTGTTGTCTTTGTCAATAAATATAAAAACGATAACGGTGACTTTCATAAACCAATGCGCGTTATTTTAAAAATAAAATATTAATAATTCGTGAATAGTCGACTGTTCTGGTTATCTAACGTATACTCGTATGGCAATAAATCCAGTTTATAACTCACTATATTAACTTATTACAGTGATTGTTATGATATAACTGCTATATAATACACATCGCTTAACAATGTCAGTGTTGTAAGTAATGAGAAACTAAGCTAACACACAGGAATGTGAACGAATGTGATGCGGGAACGTGATGCGATATTACTGACCTTTTAGTTTGTCGTACATATTGTATTGTAGCATTTACTTTGTGTATAAGTTATTTATATTTATATCGGCGTAGGATGTAATAGCTTTGTACTGGTTTATAGTAAACAAAAAAGAAATTGAAAGAACTGTCAAAATAAGCGATAAAACGGCGTGCGCGCATTTGGTGGTAATTTATTTAAATTATACAACAAAAATAGTGTAAAATAAAAGTTGTTAATCCAATTACAAATTAACACTAATAAACGAGTAATAAGATAGGAGAAATTAAATAATATATTGTGTGTAGTATCTATAAAATCCAGCGTTTTGTTTAGTAGTTGATGCGTTATTTTACGGTCGCAATAACAAACTCAAGTTTATTAACGGTTGTTTTTGATAACTTTATCTTTTCGTAATCTCTGAATACGTTAGTAGGTAACGTAGCAATGAAACACTAAAATTGTAATTTATTGACAGTTTGCTAGGCAACTGACTTTAGGATTATGAATAGTAAAAATATTCAGAACGGCCGTTGGAGCAATTGAATGAGGATTGCGACAATTGATTGAATATCGACTCATGTTATATCTTAGTTGCTAAATATTATGCTACTCGGTCACGGGCTGATATGATGGCTTATTTGTAACGAATGAAATTTTGAACAGTTGGAATGGAATGGTTGTCTGATTAAACATCTAATTATCCAATCTCTACCCATATACTCAATCAGTCAAGACGGAACAATATCATAATACTATTTACTGTTATTATCTTAAGAACTTGCACATACTTGCTACAGTTCAATTTCCGTCTTTTATCTGAAAGAATGTCATAACTTATTGGTTCCGAGATCGAATCGAACGCTTTAATATATAGCTCTTATCGGTTCGTACGGTGCTGCGGTACCGAAGCATTATGGTATACGTTTCGAACTCAATGAATTATCACCTGCAAATGTACAGCGACGGCAAGTGAACAATAAATTCACACTCAACCGGCTCGATAATTACGCTCATCACGCTCGTTACATTTGAAGGGCAGTATGTGCTTCTAGTGTCATTTAGATATGTATTCGTATATGTCGTAGGCCGCTCCTTCATTGGACGACTCGACCACGACTTCTTATGTATGTATTGTATATATATGGATTTTTTTATGTGTGCGTGCGAGTGATGTGATGCTTAAAGGCGCTGTTATGTTTTAAAATATATTTCATTATAAAGCTGTGTCTTTAATGAAGCGGCTGATGTCATTGCCAAGATATTAAATACCCCATTCTAACATATGAGGACATGGATAAGGATAAACGAACACGTAAAGAAATAACAGTTTAATATGTTTTTCTCGTTTATTTCTGCACTGGTGTAATGATGTATATATATTTTGGTAACAATATACATAAATCGGTTGAGTCGTTTCTATGATCAGGGGGAACCAAATGCGCAGATAAATATACAAACAGACATAAATTATAAAAATATATCTTAAGGGCTCAAACTTACTATTTTATATTTTCCAAGTCCTCACACCGTTCACATTCGTGACAGGTTTGTATATGTTTTAGGATGATGATATGATATGATATGATGATGACGATTACATGTATGATAACGATAATTTGTATGATGTAAGGTGTACACTATTCGTTTTTAGTCCGAACCGTGGAAAACAAGATTCTAGTAAGCTGGTTGCTGCCTAACAATTTTCCCGTGTGTCCAATTTGTTTCAGTGTCTAAGGGGAATGAGGAACATGCGAAATTACTTTAAGAATTGTGCCGGCTATAAGTTTTCGTTATCTCGGATGAGCGTGAAATACGTTTGGTCGGTTGGGGTAACAGCACGAATGTGGAACGTAGAATTTCCTCTTTGTTCCTATATAGGTAGGTACCTGTGTGGAATGTGCGGCATTACGATATAGGAATATATAATCACGACGAAATAATCTGTGTGTTGTGTAAGTTGTCGTTTTAATAGTTTTTCTATCTTGCCTCTAATCATATCTATATATACATGATATCTATACATATAAATGAAATTGGAGTTTCTGTTTGCAATATTGAAATAACCGCTTATTACTATTTGTATATACAATACAGACGATACGTACACCAAAATATTTTTTTTTACAATTGTTGTCTGTCTGTTTGTTCTGACTTATCTCTGAAATAACTGAACCGATTCTAACGAAACTTTTATTGGCGGGTAGCTTATGTAATAAGTAATAACTTAGACCACTAAAACAAAATAAAGTAAAACAATTTTTGTTAATTTCCACGCGGATGAAGTTGCGGTCACAGCTTGTGATAAATAAAAGAAGTTTTATAAATACATATATTATATTTTAAAATATTGTATATTTGCGATGTATGATCGACACCTGTAACGAAGATATATACATTTATATTTGTATTTTACTGGCGATTACTTTAACGTTTCATATTTGTATAATAAAAAATCGTTGTCCTTATTCTTACCCGGCATTGGTAAGCAATTGACTCTCGAAATAGTAAATTTTGAAAAGTAGGAAATGTGTATCATATTTATCTACTCGTGTTAAATACAACAGTATGATTTTGTGACTAAAGCGATAGATAAGTTATAGGAAAGAGTGTTGACGTTTACATTTCCATATTAATTTGTACATGCATATGCAAGTT
>DWPA01002414.1:0-15806 GCA_018251375.1 Calpodes ethlius
CTACAAAAATTGTATATTAAAATTACGCTGGTTACGTACTAGATTCAGAATCACATGTGACATTATCTTTACATTTTTGGGCTAATTAATACCAAAGATTTTTTGTTATATAAATAGCAATAAAATAATCATATTTATTTCTTATTTCCTCGTATATAATTTGAACAATAATTATATATAACTAACGATATCTCTCAATACCATAATGGTTGTACCGGAAAGTTCTGTCTAAGTCTTTTATACGCTTCAGAAAGAACGTAATTTGACGCACCTTTAGATGTTATTTACGATAGAATATGTAGACTTTTCTGAAGCGAACAATTTTGTATTGTTAATTAAAATCTTTCTAATAAGCCGCAGTCGCAGTTGCGGCTAATATTTATCGACGACAATTCTAAGTATTACGAGTACGGTACATCAAAATCCTTTCTTTTTAAATATCGTAGATTGTAGAAAGGTTTGGATAAACTTAATGTGAATGATACTGTGACCAATTGGACAATTCAATAACCGCACTCCAAAAAATGGGGCCGTCAATATTAAATACCAAGGACATCAAAGCCCCGTGCAGCAGACTATTTTTTGGGTCCTTGTCAGAGTCTTGCACAGGTAAGGTGGGAAATTCTGTCGTGTCCACCGTACTCCCCGGATCCAGCACCTACTCGTTATTACTACTAAGATTCTGCACTTACCAAACTTTTTACAGGACGAAAAATTTAACAACGATGAGGTTATGAAACAAGCAGTGACATTTGTTTTGTCTTTTAAACATGGAGTCCACAAATTGCAATCTTACAAGCAAGATGTTACTAGTAATGACATATTTTTTGTCCTATAAAACTTATCCAAGACATGAAATAAATATTATTTATTTTTAAACCTAAAAAATGAATAAGCTTTTCGCTAAACCTAATGATAAAACTTTAACCGTTTAATGAATTAAGTACCTGTAAAAAGAAACCTGAAGAAGACAGCGGGTGTTCACTGGATTTAGAAGGCTCAGGACCGGTCTGTCTGGCGCAATTAGGGGAGGCCTATATCCAGCAGTGGACTTTCTTAAAGACTGATAGATAGATAGATAAAAAGAAAACTTATTATTTATTAATGCTATTAAGGTAGTATTGTTAAAAAGTAACTGTAGTTAAATGATAAAAATAAATTGATAATGCTTGCCTGAACCTAGGAGTTATCGGTATCGCGGAAAGCGAGGTTAAACTTTATGTTCACATACTCATGTGGTCAGGTTATTGAATGATTGCTAGTCGACCGCTCATACGGACAATGTACTTGCATTATAGACCTCAGTGGTGACAATTGACACTGTTGTCATGATAACAGCTGCCTCACTATATAATTATTGTGAACCACCGCCCGCGCCACGCTCCCGTGGGGTCGGCCACAGAAAACCACGTGCTTCAGACAATAATAACCGAACGTCAACGTAATTTCACGTGAAAATTGTTAAGTATCTGAGTTTTAAAGTCCGGGGCATGTACTTCAATGATTCTAACAGTTTGAAGAAAAATTAAAATCGGTTGGTGAGGAATGTAAATTTATAAAAAAATAAATAAATATGTCTTCCATAACTGAAATTTTGTTATTGAGAGATGATTCACAAACATTTAAACAAAGTTCTGTAAATTTTCGGAAGATTTCGGGAAGCATTAAATCTTCCGACTTTTAAATTGACCACAATTCACTGATTTTAACTGGAGTAATGTGCTGGGGTATGATCTAGGCCTCCTCTTTGGACGGGGGACTCTTGGTGGGACGCGTAGAGGGCCATTAATGCGTGAAAGCCAACACGCTATCATCCAATTTAATATTGCACAATCATGATAAGCCGATACGCTGAGGATACACCAGGCGAAAACTAAGAAGCCCCACCAACCAAGTAGATTACCGCGATCGAATTTCATGGAGTTTATTTTTCTTCGCTTACATAAACGATAACATAATTAACGCATTAACTAAAACCTTAAAATAACTTTTGTTCGAAATATAACTTACTTGTGTTGTCGGTTTCAAATGCATTTTGACAAATCGAGACCGGGTTATGATTATTATATATTTAGGTTATCTTAATTGATTTTGTTAAGCAGACGGCGAGGATCAGATCAATGAAATCTGTGTAAAAATAATGTTTAGTAAATTTGCTTATCGTTCTTTTATTGCCTTTGACAGAAGTGAGTATCAAAAGACGAGTGAAAAGATGACAATTAATATAAAAAGTAAAAATAGAAAAGAGTTTGGTTTGTCACATTGGAGAATGTTACTATTATTATTTTTACACATACTTCATTGATCTGATCCTCGCCGTCCTTTACAATCATTGTTTCCTTCTCAACAAAGGGGGTGTTTTAAGTTAAACGTGTCAGTATGTGTGACGTATCGGTGAGTCCGTGTCTGTTTATACCATCGTAACTAGTGCCCATTTACTACAGTTTTGTACTAAATAACAATGCATATGAAAAATATGATTTTTTAATTCAAATATATTTTCTAAGAACATGTATAATTTCAAGTAATTTTAGGTAACTATGCATCTGAATATCCGATCTTTAGTGATACGTGTGATGTGTTCAAACTAATTTTAACACAACTACAAGCAATAACTGAATGTTATGTCAATAAAAGACATTGGGGCGTTTACTGCGTTTTTTTCGTTTAAAAGCTAACACAGTCATGATCATTCTATAAATTTTAATAGATTTTTAATGCAGTCATAATAGGGTAAGAGGGAACTTAAATTTATAACTATTTACATTTTTGAAATTATATATATAATTATACCTTTTGATTCGATACGAAAATTGGCAAGGGTGAATTTTTACGTTGCGCGCGCAACCGGGACGAAAATGTACATATATCATATCGTTACTTCTTTTAGTTTCCGGTGTTACTTAAAATTGTTTACTTACTTAAAAACAAATTTTTGGTTATAAAATAATCGCCTACAGTAACTTTAAAGATTCGTTACCGCAAATTATTTCATTCTGTAATGACGTTTCAAGAAACAGTTTTGTGTTACCGAATGCAACATCTAAGGGGTATAAAGAGATTGTCTAGATCTGGCTTAGTACTGAATAAAGTATTTTTTTTTAATTTATAAACTATAATTATTTTTTACCACAATATTTTTACGACAACTACAGCACTGGCTGAAACACGTATATAAAATTTAATTTTCGTGTTTTAAACATTCAGTAGTTCCTTCATCTGAATCTAACCCTGAGTATCAAGTATAAAAAGTCATACTTATCATAAACGTGTCTTATTTGTTTAAGTTTCGATATAAAAAATATGTATTTAAAGTCCTTAGAGCAAATAGATCTAATTCAGCTTACAAGATTTGACCAACACAAATTTTGAAAGTGAAATAAAAACGTGTTAAATTGAAAAAACATGATTTACATTTATTTAATTTGCAACCAGACGTTTTATGAACATCCGTTACATGTTCAATACTGAGGTACTTAGCATCTAGTGCGCGAGATATACCAAATTATTTGTACTTACAGCTTATTCATTACATACGAGTACATTATTTTTCAGTCGAAAAATTAATCCGGAACTCTTCGCTCAACTAGACACCAACTGAGCTAGGGTGACATTAATTTATTAAAACTAAAGTAAATAAGAGTTACTACCACCTACTCTACTATTTTACCACAAGTCGGTGACTAAACGCCGCATTTAATGATGAAAAACAAAGAACTGTTAATTAAGGATCCAAATAAAAATGGCGAGAGCCGACGTGTTGTCTAGAGAATCAAAGTCACGGGGCACCCTCCTCTCCTGTCAAATTCTCCGGAAGAATTCGGCGAGAGCGGTTCAACGCCATTCCTCACCACATTCCTCAGCTCACTCGTAATTAGACGAACCTGCTCCAATTATGGAACGAAACGACCGACTTCGAGATAACTGCACGCGATAAATGTATACTATGATATATATTTATACGATTTTAATATAATTTTTAATGAACGTAAAACAAAATTCTAATTTTACTTATAATATTAATAATTATAATTTCCCTAACTTATTCGGTAATACTTCTGAGTGAGAGGTCGCTAGTTCAATTCTCGACTCCTAAAAAGGTATTCTTAATTTAATTTTGCTGGTGGTATTGCTCTTTTGACATCCTAAAAAACAATAGTACAAAAAACCCTATATAAATGACAAAATTCACCTAAATTAATGCATAGCCTAGTAGTTCCAATTATGGTGTTCCCAAGGCTGGAGCAATTTGAATATTGTATGAACCTCACATTTTTTAACTGTTATGTCCATATTAAAGTCAATTATATTTGGTGAAGAAAAATATCACGTATCAAAAGAAAAGTATACACCTCAGAGTTCCCTACCATGTTCTCAATGATGTGTGAAATCTGCCAATATGCATTTGATTAGCATACTCGACTAGGGTCTATACCTCACATATTGTGAGAGAAACTCAGCTCAGCAGTGGGACGGTACGATATCATTACGCTGTAATAAATAATTGTGTGTATACAATTTAATGGATAAAAATGAACAAAACATACGTAGATAAATATATTAATATGAGCTAAGGAGTAGAATTACATATTTCAAAAGCCACTCTTCTCAAAGTAGGTGTTGGTTATAACATGACTGCCCCTGTCATACGTTGTCACAGATACGATCATTGATGATAACTTTCGAATCAATGATTTCATTTTGTATTAATAATTTTCTTAAGCAGCTTGCTGCTTTAAAATTTACTTAATAAAATCTAGACCCTCATGCTGGTACCGCTGGTACCGTATTCCTACCTATTTATTTATTTAAAGAATTTATTTAAAAATCTCTTATATATAAAAATGAATGTTTGTCTGTATGTCCTTTATAGAACCGTAAACGATACATTTAATCATGTGATGATCTGTAACAAAGTTGTTGTGTATGAGCCCACGAAGGTTTCCAAGTTAGTACGACCAATTTTCGACAGGTGGCGCCATTCTTATTCCAATTAATTTCACATATTTCCGGGGCAGCGCGTGTTGGCGTAGCAATGCGCGCAGAGTTCATCTAGTATAAAATAAAATACTAGTTTCAAAATGAATAACCACATAAACTCTATACTTTTATTTATCTGTCTTGTCTCTGATTATATGTGTAATTAGCTTCGTTAATACCCTAATATGGAATAGCAACACTAACACATTTACATACCACCTTACCTACATTGGGCTATTAATTAGTTCGTGGCATTGGTTTAATCAACACTGATTCAGAAACGGCAAACACAATGAAATTATAGCCGAAGGCTTAACTTTTGTTGGGAATAAATACAGGTTGGATAACTTCAAAAACGATGTGATACCTCATACAGGTTTCATTATAACATTTTGACTTTGCACAGAACTATAATTCAATACAAAGTTAAATAATATTATATGCAAAATGCAACAAAAAAATTGTCATTTCTACGTCAGCAGGGTACTACTGTACTCGTAAGTTCAGTAGAAGACGAAAGAAAAATGTGGGGAAAAATCTAATTTCCCTTATCAACACTTCGTTTAAACGTCTTCCCATCTTTTTATCTTCAGATCATTTCGCCGCCGCCCGGGGACTTGACAGCATGCCGACCCTCTAGGTACGACGCTGGTGGAGATAGGTTTAAGTAAGATGTAAGAGATAGGCTTAGGTCGAGAGTGCTGGAGACACTGACAGATATGCCCTAACTCCGCCTGAAATTAAATTAAGTGCATTCTTTAATAAGTTTCAATGAAGATAAGCCGATTTATTTAATTTGAAACTGGCTCTTTTGGAGTCAAAAGGTATTTAGAGGGATAAGTGGGAAGACAATCAAGGCTTTGGCGGTTCTTCTTTTTAGAGGTGGATAGACTTTGTAACTATTCTAATCCTCAAGATATTTGAATAAGGTAGTAGGGCTCTCTGTCTGTTGGGACGTCATTACTTCTCGTCCCTGTTAAAGTACCTTTCCGCGATGGTAGCAGAATCAAAAACTGACTAAGGACGTGTCGGACGTATCGTATTAGGGTTCGGTAGTTGATTGCCCATTACTGAATAAACACAAGTGACCACAAAACCTAAGTGACCATGTTGGTTTTTGGCAAAAAAATATCATATATAATATTTTTGTTTATTTTTCTCATCTCCAACGCCAACCACAAAGCTGCAACAGGGTGGAAACAGTTATCTATAACTAATTACCTTGCCTTAATCGAAAAGTGGTGTTTGCAAAGTCAGAAATTCAATATGACGACAGCTCACATGAAGCTGCAAACGAAAAAACAACTTTACATGTATGAAGCCATCGAAAAATAATGTCTCACGAATTTCATGATTTTTTGACCCCTTCCATTGTCATATTTTGCAATTTTACACGTAGAAATTATCACCTGTCATCCCTTGCCACACTTTTGACTTCGTCAGCCCCCCTCCTCCCTTAAAAGTAACATATAGTTTATAAATGAGCACTAAGTTAAAAAATATATAATTTAATTACAGTTAAAACCACTTGCCCAGTTTTATAATTTTTCTAGTACCTACAGTTTTCTCAATTCTCTAGTTCACCTACTAAATGTTCCTGCGCTATTCGCTGCACATGGCAAAACTGGAAAACTTTCGTTTGGACTACAGAACCTTGATGACGTGCACAATTGTTTCAGTGATACCTATACGAATCAAGTTATTCTGAATTTTAATTTAAATACGTAGTAACTAACGTAGTTTGAATATCGAACGACAAATAAGTAACCAATGTTTTTCTATTATGAACAATCATGAACTTGAACCTTAGAATACACAGAAAGATCTACTACATATTGCTAAGTCAGTTATTTAATACGATCCCCGCTTCGATGCCTAAAATTCATTGGTGATGTCTTTTTATGACTGCCCATGGATACCGGGGACCAGTTACCCTCAGGTAGCAGTTGTCAAAATCCATATCATGTCCCACAATCTATAATTGACCCACTGCTGGGCTCGGGTGTCCTCTCACAATGTGAGGGGTAAAAGCCGCAGTTCTCCATGGCAGACTTCACACATCTTTGACAAAATTATGTAGAACTCTCAGGTGTGAAACGTCTCAGGTTTCCTTACTGTGTTTACTTGTCCGGAACAAGAAGTAATTATCTTTGTAATACGCACATAACTTTTAGAAAATTAGAGGTGTGTGCAGGATTCGTATATGCCCCCACGTTCGTGAAATCAAGATTCAAACCACTTCGCTGTCACTGCTATTGTACTACCTATATACCAATAAATAGTTTATACGACATATATGTCTCAAATATTTGCACCAAGCCTGATTTACGATTACATCATCATGACATTGACATTTAAAAATTTTTCATTCATTCCCCCTTTCTTTCTTTAAAAAAAATATCAACTGATTATACAAAGATACCCGTGTTTTGTTCAGTATCGTTAAAAATAACTACGTTATTTATAATCTCGTTTCTTTAGTTATAAGTCCGAGTCAAGTTGATGTTCTGAACCGGCCTTCGTAGTTAACCTTGACGGCGAGTGTGTCTCGTTCCAAGGCTGACTTGCAAAGTAGTGTTTTTCTAAAAGCGGAACAAGAATGCCAACGGAAAAATAACATGACAAAAATATACAAGAAAAGTTTGTTGTTGCAGATTTTTGTAAAATTTTGCTTTTTTGTAAACAATTTCTAAGCTATATCTTGGCTTTTATTACGTTTCGTCGTCTGTCAATGGATTTCCCACGTGCTCTGGCAGCGAATTCTAAGTAATTTATCTATACCATTGTCGTATTAGATGTTCTTACACGCACTTGATTTATTTTCTTACGATAACTTTTATTTTCATTCTTTCGTGTGTGAATGATCATGGTACCGTAGTCCAAATGACCTACTATATTTATTTTATTGACAGGGAATAATAAATTGGTTAGTATGGGTGGTTAGAATTAGTTAGTTAGTTGAGAATGTAATGTGTATTAACGTATATAATAAAATACCCGGCGTATTAAAACTTCTTTAATAAAATATCTTATATATTGGGGGATAAAATATATTGTGGAATCTCATAATTATGAGTTAAGTAGGAGGCACTTTTTATAATTGTTCCAGGGCAAATCTGCTCTAATATACTAATAATAATAATAATACTAGAAGACGCACATCAGTCTCAAAAGAATCTCAGCATGGGATGGGTCGACTATCGGAAAGCTTTTGATAGCATTTCCCATGATTGGCTCTTAAAGGTTCTTTCTTTGTATAAATGCCCGGAATCCATAACAAACTTTTTGAGGTTGGTTATACCAAATTGGAAAGTTATAATGAAAGCTCACGGCGTGCATAATACAATTATTACTGATCCAATTTACATACGACGAGGAATATTTCAAGGCGACTCACTTTCTCCTCTTTTGTTCTGCATAGGCATAAATCCACTATCACAGATTTTAAATAAGTATGAGCTTAAGGGATATCACTTGAAAGATAGTGCATATATTAACCACCTACTTTATATGGATGATTTAAAAATTTATGCAAACAACAAAAATAGTTTAAAAATACTACTAGATAGTACAGAAATATTTACGCAAGATATAGGTATGAGTTTTGGATTAAATAAATGTAACATCTTACATCTGACAGCAGGGACAAAGAGTGGACAAAAAGGGGAAGGACACATATTGTTAAGTGGAGAAGAATTTGAACATCTCCAGGGTAATGAAAGATATAAGTATTTAGGTATCAATGAGTCTGGAAAAATTGACCATAACGAAGTTAGACAACAAATACAAAAAGAATATTTCAGACGAGTAAAATGCCTTACACGAACACATCTTAACTCAAGAAATTTAATTAAGTCAATTAATACATATGCAATACCAGTTTTATTATATTCTTTCGGTGTAGTCAATTATAAAAACAAAGATCTAAAAACAATAGACATAAAAACCAGAAAATTACTAGCCATGAACAAAGCTCACCATCAAAAAGCAGATGTTAACAGATTATACATACCGATTGACCGAGGAGGAAGAGGACTTATAAATGTTGAAATGCTCTACAAAATCCAGATTATTAAATACAATAATTATTTAAAACCAGAGAATGATCATTTGTTAAAAGCCATAGTAATACATGATAAAATGAGAGATAAATATTCAATATATAAAGAAAGTAACCAATTTAGACAAGAAATAGGACTACAAAATGAAGATTACACAGAAAAAGAAATTAAAAATTTAGTTGTAAAAAATCATGAAAATAGCTGGAAAAACAAAGCATTGCATGGACAATTTTTAAAAAACGTATTACAAAAAGAAAACATAGACACCGAATTTTCATTCCGTTGGCTTAAAAAACAACCGGTATCTCCTACATTAGAAGCATCGATATTCTCCATACAGGATCAATCCGTCATTACCAATCAGTTTGAAAGAGATATTATCAAAAAACCTGTTAGTATTAGGCGTTAATAATATAAATTTGTTATTATTCGTTAGTGAGAGAACTGTGGACGTTAGGACTGTTTCTGTAGGGTACTCCTATTAGGAAGTATTACTAATTGTTCAGTTAGTAATCGTTACTCATTTGTCCTACTTGGAGGTCATCACAAATGCGATCCTACCTCTTAAGATAATTCATGTTTAATGAGGGTAGTCGGCACTCTAGGACACTTTTCAAAATGGAACATATTTGCTATGTGGCAATTGTAGCACGGGAGAAATAGGTGAAGCCTTAGGTAAAGAAATAGATGGTTCCCCAGACGAACCATACATGGCTCCTCAAACTAATATATTAGTAATTGATGTTCTTTTGTTTAGTATATTGTAATAATAATCTACTGTTACCTAATGAATTTTATTATTTGAAAATAGAAAATGTTATTGAAAATGTATGGGAAAAGATTTTAGAGATACATTTTATCGCAGTAGTTTTAAAGGATGTAAATTTGATATTCTTCATTGGTGAAGGTACTTTATTTATTTAATATTTATTATACTATCCAAATATGATACCTATAGCAATTATTGGAAATGTAAACTACAAAAAGAAAAAGAAATTTTGAATAAAGATTATCTCTCTGCCTAATGACGTTTGTTACAACACGTATTTTTATTTTCCTTCATCTCTTTATATATTTTTTTTACTAGTTTATCAGATTATGGGCCCAGGACTACCCAGGACTACCCAGAACTGTCCAGAAAAGCTCAGAAACATGAATAATACAAAAAATAATATAGTACACAGTATTATTTATGTGAATAATTAAGTAACTTGAAAATTTGTGTAGTACGAAAAATGGCGAGTTTGAATGTCAACACGGAAAAACAAATGACAGCAGTAACATAACAGTATATATTATAACGTATAACAGTTTATCTTCTAAAATAAATGTTAAATGTACATTTCATTTAGGACGACTGAAATTCTAATTGCTTATTTAAAAAGTAGGACATTCATGTAGACCAGCCAGCCCTTTCCGGAAAATGCGTAAATTTATGTAACATGTTTATACCTATGTGCGCAGGGTTTTAATCAAAGATGTTTGCTCGAAAATGGAGCAAAGGGTATAATTATACGTTTGGTCAACTTTGAAATATTTATGTGGATTTCTCAAGTTTATTTTACTTTAGTACACGATGTTCAAATTAAAATTAAATACATTTAAGTTCATTTATTCACGATACCTATATCAATGACACTTATGAACATATGTTTTTTATTGTATCATCATTTCGGATAGTTACTTTCATGGAAGAAAATAAACGAAGAAAGTCTTCGGCGTATCACTCGAATTATATAAAAGGAATTACAGAAAACTTTTAACATACGCGTAATTGAATACAGTATAATTATTTCTAGATGGTCTCATTATTTATATTTTCGTCTTTACTGTAGTACTCTGTATCTAAAAGGTGTACTTTCACATTTCACTTGTGTATTTCAATACGTAAATCATGTATAGACTTTGATCATTTATTGTAAAAACATTGTAAATAAATGTTTATTTCTGTCGTGATGTACAAACAATAAAGGTTAAACAAAATAATTGTATGAACATCACTAGTAACTCACTCTCGTTCTCAAAATCGTGATTTTTTATTTCAAAAATTGCAACGATATAGACACTTCATACGAAAACTGGCCATATAATGAGAACAGCGATCGAGTGTCAATAAAAAAAAAAGACTGACAATCGTACCGTGATTTGACATTTATTTCTGTGTATTTGCATTAGTTTTTATAAATATCTACAGCAAAATCCCTATCAAAGTCTGCTTACGATTAATCATCGTCCAGTTTGAACGTCTAATTGAACAAATGTCAATATTTTTTGAGGCGTTTATATTTTTCATTTGTACTTTAACCTGAACCAATTATATACTCATTGATTATGACGAGTTTTTTCTTACCTTGAAAACAATCTCACGGTGCTAGCTCAATAAATATTTCGCTAGTAATACGAAATTAAATCGGTTACAGACATAAACTTAGGTTTTAATCTGCACGGTAAGTTCATAACCCACAAACTAGGTACGTTACGAATGGCAAACTTTCGAATAATGTCAAGAGGCATTCGAGGCATTTCTGAGACAATTCGATTGCAAATGATGTCACAAAACATCGAACAATAACTTTCAATAAATAAAAAATGTATATAAAATATAATGTGGAATAAATGTTACACCAAAATATAAATAAATAAATGATTAAATATAAATTTAACCAAACGATTACCTACCATAACTATCCGTCGAATGGTTAATATTTTCGAATAATTAATGAAAAATGTAATATGTTTTAAAAAATAAAATACGATTTACAAGTGAATAACTATTCTTTATGCATTTAATTGTGTCGGTTTAAAATTGATCGCGGGACAACAGCGAAGTTAATAATTTGACAATAAGATATGACTTTTTAATCGTAACAACACAAACATGGTTGATCCTTGATTAGGGTTGCCACTCGTACTTTATTATAAAGTATTGCACGTTATTTGAAATAATTGTACTGTATACTTTAGGAGTACAATAAAGTTCACGAAATTTAATATGCATGATTTGAGTTCGTTGGGATTCGTTGGAAGTCAATTGAAATTTTATTGGTGCTGAATCGATGTCGCTACTCCCCAGCACCTCATAACATAAGCGGTTGTTATTGAAAATGTCTGCTTCAAAAAGCAATTAAAATATGTTTTAAATGCAATATATATATATTTTTTAATATAATATAAAAGAAAAATGAATTGTGTTTTATTTTGATATTATGTACTTTTTTCTTATCCATAATAACCAAAGTACTTTAATAACAAAAAAGGTGTCAACCCTATCCTTGATCCTCCTAAGTAGTTTAATACTTTGCAGACATTAAACTTATTTATGTGTTCGAATTTTCGAACTCTTAGTTTGCATCAATAACTAGTTTGAGAACACCTGGAATACTCAAATACATTACCAACAGTCAGCTACATAAATCTTGACACATGAAAAATGTTATAAGCTCTAAAACTTTCCTAATGCCCTACACTTCAGCGGTCGCTTTCAAACCTATAAATCGTAATCTCATCTGCCCGCCATACATCTTTCATCCACCTTGTAATTAGGGTGACAATGGGTGCGGAGGACAAAGAGCACTTTTTCCGTCGGATAAATTAATGGCTCATAAAACGGTAGTCACACCCGCGGCGACATCGGAACAGCGTGACACCACCCTAATACAATGTCCTCAATTTAATAAATTGTTTGGCGATACAAAATATTTTGTTACCATGCGAGTACCGTCAACAACGACACGAATAGCTCGCGTGAGTTTGATGCATACGTCATTACAGTCTATTTTTGGTGCTAATTGATTAATT
Source organism: Calpodes ethlius (assembly GCA_018251375.1). Classification (NCBI taxonomy): domain Eukaryota; kingdom Metazoa; phylum Arthropoda; class Insecta; order Lepidoptera; family Hesperiidae; genus Calpodes; species Calpodes ethlius. Next base: position 12,840 of record DWPA01002414.1, read on the forward strand.
ATTACGGTGTCTAAACTCAGATGGTCCCTGTGGGTATTATTGGATATTTACGTAAACAAATATTAAATATTGTGTTAATGAATAGTGTGTGCACTCAAAAGGAAAACAAGATTCAAGGAAATACATATATTTTTAAATAAACTACTATACTACTAAATCAATTATATATATTTTTGAAACGAAGTTGTTAAGCGATTTGCTGCAAGAGAAAAATCGTCTTTTGTTTAAAATCGTTTAAGTAACAGAACTTAGGAATACTTTTTAAAAATAAATAGGTGTATTATAATAAAAAAAGTGTATTTTTTACAATTAAATAGAAAATATAATGGATTTCAACAAGGTGTACTAGAATATCAGAAGGGATGAAGAGTTTCTACATCGAGGTCAAGTCGCGCGTCGGATCTGATTACTGTATTTACGGGTTCCAATCACAGTGTTGAAAAGCGAAAATGCGAGTCTCCGCTTCGGTTTCGATTTTACTGACTTATATACAAAGGACCAGAATAAATTGGCTCTAGTGCTGGTGTATCAGCTATTTGGTTACTTAAAAAACATATCTCCAAGATGAAGAGAGCTCTATCCATCCAAGAATACAATTTAACCTTAACAAAAATCATTGGTCATTCGTCTTTATATTTGACGACTGCCAAAGTTCATTAATAAATTATCGTATATTCAAGTGTGACGTAAGTATTACATTTTATTCGTAACCGTTATTAACCGATAAAATAAACCGTTATTTAATTACCTCTCTATCAAAAAAGATTTTAACAATTTGATGAATTGACCAGATTATACGATTACAACCTTAATCAAGTAATAACCATAATCACAAACAGTACTATGAGACATCACAGTGAAATAAAAATAGAGCATCGACTGTTCACGGACACTGACTAAAGAAACGCGAAAAATCTATCCTCTCTTTCTATTACACTGTGACACCTCATAGTATTGTTTGTGAATACGAGAGTTATTTCAAAATATGACCAGTATAGATGCCAACGATTGTAAAAGAAGATATTAATATTCCGTATATTCGTTTACTCGCTTACCCACGATATCATTTATTACCTGCTTGTCACTACAGCGAGGCCTTGTAGATATGCATTATCTTTAGCAATAATTTGTCTCTGCTCATCTTTGTTCGTGTAAAATAATTTTCTATTATTTTTTCAACCTTGTAAAGTAGTAACTTATCTTTAGGGTTCCGTAAATCTGATAAGGATTCAAGAATGCTTGTGGAATGTTTGTATGGCTGTTTGTCTGTCACATGAGAAATAAATGGTATGGTAACGACCATTTCTATATATATAAAAATTAATGTTTGTCTGTTTGTCCTTTATAGAATCGTAAACTATGCATTTGTTCATGTGATGATCTTTAGCAAAGTTGTCGGACTTGAGCCTGTCAAGGTTTCTGTGTTGGTACGACCAATTTTCGACAGATGGCGCCACTGATATTCCAAAATTAATTTCATATATTTCCGTGAGAGTTCGTGTTGGCGTAGCAACACGCGCAGGTATGCTAGTGTTATATAAAATGGTTACTTCTAAGAAAATTATATTAATAAAATTTATGTACATACTAACTTTTCTCAGAATGTAGATAAAGATTAACAAAATATTTAGTTACGAAGTAGATAGCTACGTATATATTAATTTGTAATTGATAGTTAACATAAATTTTAATATGAAATATTATAAGTGTTTAAGAACACGCTTATTAAGTTTTGTAGGCATTTTTCTCTCTGCCTGTTGGTTCAGGATGATGATGAAAATTTGGGAAAACTTTATTACAAAATAATGTTATAAAGCAGCAAATTAATAGTATATACCTAAAGTTATGTATAAAATTTAGTACACTTTATTTTAAATCTAGAGTAAAAGATGATGAGGTAGGAAAAATAAAGAAATTATCTTATAAAAAGTGGCCTTATTTTAAGATTTCAGAGTTGAAAATACCAGATAAAGTAACAGTTGGACGTAGTTATGTAAAAACGTTCCAACCCACAAGTCACCCGAAATCGAGATAATATGACCAAACTACATTTTTTGAACTGAACGTTTTTGCATAACTACGTCCAGTTATTACTTAAAAATATAGAAATACTATAATAAAATAAACTACAAATCAGGATATAAGTGTAATCTTTAACATTTTAGTTAGTTATCTGCACTTTCTATGACCACGATGAGAAATAAAAAAAAAAAAATTTATTTATCACAGATCACTGTATCTATACGTAACAGAATTCAAAATAACGTTAAAACTAGTAATGTAATGCAAACAAGGAACGCAATATGAAGAACCACCAATACACACTAACAATACAAAATTCATAGACTCCCTTTCGAACTAAACAGGTATTTACTACGACAAATATTTATTGACTAACACAAACGATCAACAAATTTTAAATTATTATTGTTTTATTACAATAGTATCTATTCCGTTTGAGTAAAAGTCAATTTCCTTCGCAGAGCTCTTAAAGTTACGTAAAACTGGAGGTAAAGTAACAAGCCAACTCTGTTTATTTATTAATACAACACATTTTCTAGCAATTAAGGCTGTAGCGATCCAAAATTGAAACCGTAAATAGCCTAAATGGGTCTAAAGCACGCGCGTGTAATATAATCTTGAATATATATATACACGTGTTTCTTATAGGGTTATGATCACAGGACATTATAATCATTATATATTACATAAAGAATATACTCACGTACGTAACAAAGAAGGCGACACGTTTAAAAAAAAAATCAAAAAAAGAAGATACGACAGAGAAGGTGTATTGAAATCTGAAACTTATTTCAGTAATAACAAACATGATTATTACAATTATTCATGACTTTAAAATATAATTTATATAATTATATAGTTTGTAAATTTTATACATGACTAAAAGTCATTGAATGACGTCCACGTCTCGGAAAAAGGAGTGTAGATCTCCCCGCAACCAGATGT
>DWPA01002415.1:0-15806 GCA_018251375.1 Calpodes ethlius
TCACTTAAGCGCAGTCCGTAGTGAATGTAGCATAATTGAAACTGGATATTTAGTATTCTATTTATCTGAATACATTTATATGCATATGAAAAAAAATAATAAAAAACACAAAAAATGCATATATTTTTATATTATCTAAGATAAATTATTTAGAATATTAGAAATATAAAAAATAAAATATTATCACCTGATAGAAGAACAATTCTATATTCAGATATAAAGACAAATCGTAAAAGTTCAGATAAAATTTATGCAGGAAACGAAACTTGGCTCTGGTCACTGCCAAGTTGGGATTTATTACTGGGCCCGACCTGCCGCCAGTATATTTTTTTCTTATTAATATCATGTTCGGACGTGAGACTTTTTTTGACAAATTATAGCCAAGTTCACTGGGGTGGAAATCATTTTAAGTGTTTTCCTTAGTCGAAATATTTATTTAAATTTCGCTTTTCGAAGTATCAGTTCCACAATTGTTTGCATATTTTTATGTTAAATTTTTAAACATCAAGATAAAGTTAAACCAACCCTATCAAATGTTTCACAATTCGAATTGTAATTTTAAAGTAATAATTATTCAAGACTTATATTCAATGATTATCAATGAGGAGTACAAATGTAATGAACATTTGTACTCCTCATTGATAATCATTATTTTAATATTTATGTGATCTTAATGTTTAATAATCATTATTTTAATATCGGTGCCATCTTAATGTACCAGACAATTGTGATTATGACCTGCATGTGAAAAAAATGGTTCCAGATATGATTCCCAAACAAGGTAAAAAAATTGTTTCGTTTTTGTCCGATATGTGGTAATTATGTCTGTTGGTAGTGAAAACAATGGTTGCATCTTTCTCATTATTTAAAGATATTATAATTTAAAAAATATATCCGTGTTGTCAGCTTTTGTAAACCCTCGTTCACAAATTCTAAAGTACAGCATTGTTCTGTACCTGATAGAGAGTTATTTTTTAATTCCTCCCGTATATTCCATTAAGTGCTATGGTACAGGGGAGTTTACAGGGGTCGAAACTTGGCAAGTGTAATTAAATCGGTGACGTCACATCAGAATAACTCGATTCCACGAGAGACATCCCGAGTTGAGCAAAATTTAATTTTACTCCAATCTGTGTAATTGGGCAACGCTACCATTATCTGGAAAACTGTTCGTCCACATTGTCAGCGGCTCGGACGCGGCGTTTAATGCATTTTATGTACAAACACGTGACAGTTAAAAGAAGTTATAACAATGACTTTTTATAGTCGATTTTAGGGAATAAGTAACTAGCCAGACAAGCAAAAACTATAACGACACTCATTTATATTGTCGGAATAAAGAGCATGGTAAAGACCAGAGAGACCTCCATTAAGAGGATCTGGCTAAGTCCGTTGTTCAGTAGGATCCAACACGAGCATGGGATGATAGGACTGAAGATTAATGAAGCCCTTCATTACCCCAAACTCAGCTGAATGACTGATAAAGCCAAAAACAGGTACACATTAAAATGATTCATATATATGAAGACCCCGGTTTCAGAAATATTCAAATTAATTCAATAACAAGACTTTATAAACAATAAAACATTCGGTGATTTGATTTTAATTAATTATTCATTTCTGTCGTGAATCATGTTGTGTGAATATGTAAATATGTGCATCGGGAGTAGCGAATGCAAATTTGTAACCGGTTTGTATTAGGAGTTGTGTTTGATGTTGTTTCTAAGTGGCCGGGGAGTTGTTATAACTACTTTACATGAGATGCTTTGCTCGGAAATGCTTTCTAAATATTTTCATTAACAGAATTGTTTTGGTTCAGTCTTTTACCGTCTGAACTTTTATTTAATATGTGTTAAAGTCAATATCAAAATCACAAACGTAAATCGTATGAAGCGTCATTAAAGCTTGCGCAAACGCTTTCGAAATATGCTGCGTACAATACTTTACTCTAACCACCCACACAGAATCTAGTAAAGAAGCCCCGCAAAGTTGTCTCTCCCCACCGAAATACTGCACAGCAATTTATCCACTAAAGTTCAAAATATACGGACGTGAATTGTTTGCATTGTAATAATTAAACTAGTGTTGCCACGTCGCCTATTGTATCCAAGATGGTTTTGTATTACCGTACAGTAGGTACATTATTTATAGACACAATGAAGATGTAATTTTACGATTATCGTCACTGTAATTGGACATTTTGCTACTGATTGGGTTTCAAACGTCTTTAATGTGTCGTCAGTCGTCACTAATAGAAAATGAGGGTAATTCTGTGGTTGAAGTTGCGTTACTTTAACACTGAATATTTCGTGAGTACCTAAGTACCTTACAAAACATGTATTCGTGTGAGTAAGGCAGAATATACACGTGAAATGTATTAGGGTTAATAATCTGAGATGTAAGTAATAATAATTTATAGAATGTAAATAAAACTTAGCAAACGATATAATAACAAAGTTATTCATAAAGTAATAAATAATCACAATTTGAATTATGAAATTAAGTTTATGAACGGTATTATTATTCATCTAGCTACAAGTGTAGGCAAAATGTTTGAAGGTTCATTAGAACTGAAGGAGATCCAGTCCTACAACGTGCATATTATTATTATGAAACCTTTGTTATTTCAAGAAATAAATTAGAAGCTTAATACATTTAATAATGACGGAATATCGCCTGATGCATTCACTATAACATGTTGATATATAATGTATTGAATGTATCCTATAAAGAAGCAGGGTGTCTAAATAAAATAAGGGTAAGCCTATGTTACTATTTCGCAAAACGTAAACGAGTAAAGCTGTCAATCAATTATTGAAAATGCTCAAAATATTTCTGTGCATACTCAATCAATGAGTATTAAAAACAAGTGATAAAACCAAACGTGCGGCCGTAAAACCACGGAACGTAAAGTTAAACGAAAAAGGCGAACAAAACTTCCTCCTTCAAAGCCTTGAAAGTTAATAAAAATCGGTCCCAAATGACTACGGCAAACTTCGCCGTAAACAGACCGATACTCTACCGATACTGTAAAAAATTCCCCCCACTCCCCATAAACAAGGAGAGAGAAAAAGCAATTTGTCAAGCAAATCCTCTAGGTCCCCATTTAGCTCGGAATGTGGAAAGCCAGAAAGAAATAGCAACAGATTGCACGACAGAGACGGATTCAGCAGGGTTGTCTGGTGTCCTGATTTATGATGAATGCCCCATTAATGATTAATGGATGCTTTTACACGAGAGATTAAATTCGCTAAGAGGCGATAATATCCCTTTAGATTGTAAGTAGAGACGGAATTAACAGACGGGAGACACAAAAAGGTACAGATTTTAAATAAATATTAATGTCATGGAAATGTTTGCGAGCAGCAACCTTTCTCGTTTATCCTTACAGCATATTTAAAACGTAGCTAAGAGACTTTTCATTATTCTTCTTTTTACGAAAGCAATATTAAGTCAGTAAATTAAAATTATAAGTCGATATTTTATTAAAAATAATAAAAAAAATTAGCGATAAACGGTCTGCTATGTGCAATTCAAAAAACTGTTCTCCAATAACGAATTCTAGTCGTTCAAGTATATACGTTATTATTGGAAAAAAGTCAATCCTCTGAAAAGGTATGAAAGTTCTCAAGAAGTATTATATTTCGGAAACAATAGTAATTTAATTTATTCCGATATTGATATTGCCTCTCGATAAATTCACCGATAAAAATATTCAGTAACACTTAACGTCGCTGAGCCCTATTATGAAACTATGCGCACTAAATATTTGTCATCTAGAAATAAAAACAGAGAACGATAGAGAAGTGGGGCCAGATATCGCTCGAACTCCCCTTCCCGTCAATTACTGTGATTAATGAAGCCTCTGAATATTGAAACGTTTATTCGACCAACGCAAAAGTATTATATTACTTGGTAAAGTGGCGTAACGTTCCCGCCTCCCGGCATCAACTTTTAATAAAGTTGGGCCAAAAATTATGCCTTGCGGAACCCCATTCTTAGATACTGTGGCCAGTGAACAAGTTATTGTTAATTGGATTCTTTAATGATGTTAGTTGTAAGTGGTGAAGCCTGAGAAGTGAGTGGTCAAGAATATTGATTTTCTTTTACATTTCACTTAACTGCCATAAATACTTTTAACTGATTTTTAAGTATTAGTATAATCATTTACAAGTGCAAAGTCTTGTTATTTTACTATAATTTTATTTATAATACAGCAAGCCTTAATATTTTATTGGACATAAATAGTTTACGTATAAGAAGAAATAAGCTTTATAATTTACATCGAGTTGCATATTAAGGACTTACTTACTATACTTATAGTAAAGTAAATTATGATTAAACTCAGCTATGATGAGGCTGATATTTCGAGACCGAATCAGAAGAACAATACAAACGCATTTCTCCGGTGTATCACCAAATGAAACATTTACGTTACAATGACCGCTGCTAAATTAAATTATGAATTCAGAATTGATTTCCGTCTGCCTGTCGTGATTTATTTCGAAGGGCAGATTTTCAAATAACTTATCTGACAGTAGCAGATATCTTTCACGACTAGCTGCCGGCTAAAATTCTATTTCATCTTATTAATATCCGTCACGATTTCTGTATTCGTTGTTCCTCCCGGTGTTTTTGTTTCAAATATCATTGAGTTCTCGGACGACCGGTTGCGAAATCGAGTGGGTGCCTTGTTTGCGGTTTCAGATAAATAAATGGTCTAGCCTGTTGGATGTGTTTGTGCTGGAGTTTAGATTGGATCGAACTAGTCTCAACTACACCGCCAAAATTGTATGGTTTTATCGGTCTATTGTTATTAGATTATTGAATTTATATTTTTCTTGCTGAAAGATAATCAGAATAAATATAATTTTATTTTAAACATTCCGGAAGAGATCCCATTGTCTTTAAGTAAAACACTTCTTACAACAATAAATAGTTTATTTGTTAGAAGAGAGCATCAATTCACTACCACTAAAGGCAATTGTCTCATAATATCGTCTGGTTGCCAGGAAAAATAGTCACTTTAGACGGGCAAATGTTTTTTCCATGTTGGCAACATCTTGGCGCTTTATAGCGACACTTAACCGCAATCAAGGGGATCATTAGCTTGTAGATGCCTGCCAAATATCTCTACTTTCCTCTTACTGTTTTCTCACCCCTATGTGGGAAATATGTTGTACTTGTACCACACCTTTTTATCTTTATTTGTCATTGTCAAGTTTTACACGACGAAGGATCCTTTATGGTGAATCTTTTCTATTGCAAAAATGGTCGAAATTTCCTAGGGTAAACTTAACATGTCCATTTGTTTAAGGAGTTTCGCCTTAATCGATTTATTTCGACACATTTAGCAATTGAATGAAACGATTACGTAAACAGGAAGAAAAACAGTTGGCTTTAAGCTGGAAAAAATCTTGAATTTCTTAGGGAACCACTCCTCGACGTTCATCGGGTGGTAAAAAAACAAAACATCAATTTTAATGAGTCGAAAACCGAGAATTTTCTCTTCCATTTAGAAAGCAATATTTTTTCTACAACATTTAATCAGAGTAAGAAGTGAAATGGTAATTTGTATGGACCACTCGATGTAAATTTTATGCAAGAATTCGCTCGCTACTCCCCTCTCCCTAAAAAGGGGAAGATTTTTGCAGCGGACAGAAAATTTTGCTTAGCCAAGTGAAATTTTAACTGCCTCGACAGAGACAGCTCTGGAAATGCGAATACTTAATGCTAACTTACTTCCCGCTGGTTCATTATACTACATAATTTCAGAGGGAAAAAACTGAGATCTAAAGGGTTGTCTATCTATATTTTTAATCCCCCATCTTTTCACAACAATCACTTCACTGAGCAGACAAAGCATTCCTTTTTTATTGAAAAAAAGTATAAACAATCGTGTGCTTGTTTAAAAGAAATTTAAAAAATTTAAGATGTCTGGCCTGATCTTTATACTTGCATTGAACTTTATATAAACCTAAACATTATGTTTTTATAACAACTTTAATAACTTTGAAAATATTTTAATTTAAGAATAACTTTCAAGCTTCGTCCAAATCCCCAACGAGCTCGGATGCTGGAGTGATTTAATTCAAGTTCTTACAGTGAATTAATGGATCCTTGCCCCCATTTGAAGGCAGTTACCGCCAACTTAACTTTCCAGCTTGTTTCAATTTTGTAGAACTGATGGAAACTCAATGGTTATGTGAACAACCTGGATATTTCATATCAAGTTAACGAATATTGAATGTGATTCTACTTTTAGCGTATCCTTTAAACTATTATGAGCACCGTATTACACTTCTAAGTGATGATGTCTATCTTATTGGTTGAAAAATATCATGTTCAAAACTCAATAAAACTATATTTTCCTGGGATATCGAACCCGAGACCTATTAATTCGCAAGCAAGTTTATTGCTAAATAGGCAGCAGGGTAGAAAAAATAGTAACCGTCATAGACAACAAATTACCAAAGTTATTATGTAAATTACCAAAAATAGGCACAAAAGAGACACTTTTAAAATAGTGATCATTACCGCCTATAGAAATCTGCAAAAACGAAGGAACTAGGAGTTGTTGAAAGAAGAAAGGGCGTTATTATCCCATACAACATATATACATAAAATTACATATATAAAATCATTAAGACATTTTCCGATAAATTCTGGAAGGAGCAAGAAAATCCCCTAGCAGTAACCATTCTAAAATTAGGTAAACCTAATACGTGTATATTTAAGAATATCAGAATGTGGAGAATATTTACTAAAGGGATACAAATGGTTAGCTTAAAATAATATTTTCTTGTTTAAAAATGCTTTATACCGTCCACGAATGTATCCAAAGCCTCACTTAAATCAGGCTAAAGCCGCCGGCCAGCGAAATGTTCAAAGTTGAATAAAATAAAATTTCTGTTCCTAAAGCAAATTGCCTGCTCGGGTCTGTTTGTGACAGTTTATTTATTTATGTTTGATACATCCTCATTCTCGTCTATCGCATTATATGCATTTTATATGATTTTAAATACATTAATTTTGTTATTTTTATCTGTTACATATTTCTTTCATTTTCATTTGTTACAGTTATTTGTTCCTAGTTCAAATTTTTAACACGTCTTTCACTCAGCTAAAATTTTATAATATTTTTCCTTTTCTTCGTTTGTGTTAAATTAATTATACTTTTAATCTCATTATTACAAACGTTCTTCACTTTAATATAAATTATCAATGATGAAAATCTTTATAATTTTAAACAGAGAATAGATATTACTTTTCTGCCTGCTAATATTTAAAAGACAGTTTAATTGTATCAAAGGCGAAGACGCGTCTGTGAGATGTCACCGAGCATTAGAACAAACGATTTTATTCCATCGGCTAAACGTTTTCTTAATTGTGTTATTTACGACTTATACGATATTAGATTCGGGATCACTATTAACAATTTATCACCAGACACAGCAGTTTCGAGTGCGAGATGGCCATCGCGACCGTCATTAACTATCGGCCATACGTGACCAATAAATCGCACACCTATTAGAGACAAATGGACCTATTAAAATATTAAGGTGACCACTTCTGGAGCGATGTCAAGTGGACGCGCCAGAATAAATAATAACAAAACGGTTAATGAGGAAGTCTCTACTTAAGAGTCGACGAACGAATTAATATGTCACTTAAAACAGTGGAGCAGGAAACAAATAATATTTTAACGCTAAACCTAGATTAGGTCTCGTTAGTGACTGGAGAAGGGAGACTGGAAGCGCTAGCCTTGTGAATAATACGACTTGTTACTTTGCAGTCTGTGAATAGTGTGCTCGAATAAGATGCAGTAAATATTTACTAATCACCACATAGGGACATATCTCCTATATTATTTCCGAAACAAACTATAACAAAGGTAAAAGTAGGCAGTAAAAAACTTCTCATGGCATCTATTAATAAAACAGTGTCTCATAAATGTCTCGTTTAATAATATAACTTACTCATCAGAAACTTGTCTGAGGAGAGACTTCTAGTCGAATAAGGATAATCGCGCTTCATTTATTTCAACTTGGGTGTTCGGCTCCGGGACGGTTTCATCAAAGCCTTCGAACTAATTTTAATTTGTATCTATCATTTACACATAATTGGTTTAACGACCAAACTGGTTCAAGTCACGATACTCTTAGACACGGTATCATGTAGACGAGATTTTGAGTTGAGGTTCAAATAATACTAGAAGCATTAAATTACCGACAAGAAGCTATGAAACTCCCAATTTAAAATAACATTTCTAAATACCGACGTTTTATTGCATTTGCTTTGTAACATTGGTGTAATAGTAAATGATATGAGTGTTGTATTGTTATTTCCTCATTTGCATTTCCTTATCGCTTTTCTACGAAGATGTAAAAGTATCTTTAGTAGTAAATAAAACTAACTTCTATTTTAAATTCATAATTATTCACATCCATGTCACGAAACTTGCGATAAAAACAGATCTTTACAAGTTTTTAAATCTATACAATCCATTTATCCACTAAACTCAATTTTATGTGAGTAACTTAAAACAGAAGTAACATGAGAATGTAACGTTGCAAACAGAATAGAGTAGTCCAATATTTTTTTATTAGCAACTACTAAGCACCAACATGAATTGTTAAAGACTAGAGGCGGGGCTCTGAATTTATCGTTATAGTTTACTTAGGAAAGGTAATAGCTTCCACGGGTAATATAAAGGACTCGATATAAAACAGCGCTAGACACAACCGTGATATACGGTTTATGTTGCCAGTTCTAAAGGGAATGTGGTGAATTGTGGGAAAAATACTGGTAAAAGTTTTCCTCTTAAAGATTGATATAAAGATTAAAAATATTAGCACGAAATAAATATCACAATTTCTGGTCAACGTCAAAAGTGTAATTTAGGATGTAATTAAATTAACAAAATATTTACGGTTGTATCTTCTCATAAGAATATCAGTAATACGCTCCATACGTCGTCGATGCGTTACTGGCCAAAAAAAAAAGAATAAATCAGCTCTCAAGCCTCCAGCCGGAACAAGATAAGTGATTTGACGGCCGACTAAACCATGAGGGAGGTAACTATCCAAACAAATTTACATAAATATTTGCCCCGATCGAAAGTCGAACCCGAGACACTCGTTGGCAAGGTAGTGTAAAGATGTAGTGAAGTCGATATATTTTTTGTATTAGGAGTCTTCTATTTGGATAGCGATTTCAAATTTGATGATATTTTTTCCTTGAGAGTTTAAATTAGTATCATCATAGTTATAAACTTTCCCTTAACAACAACTTACATTAATGTCATCTGGCAACACTTGCTCGCTTTCGCTTAGTAAACGGTCGGTTACAGCTAGTGTTTACCTGCAACAGAGAGAATTTATTATTAGCCTGGAAGTTCTCGTAAAGTCATTAATTAAAGACGTCTGTTCGTTCAATCACGCACATTATTGCGTTACTAGCAAGTGTACGTGGTTTTCCTCGGTTGGCAATCGGCTCTTCGATCTTCGTTATTCGATTATAGATAGACATTTGTATGAACATTCATGAATAAGTAAATGAAACAAATCTTGACAAACAAATTAAAATGGTTGATGAATTTGAGATTATATGACAGACAATTAGAATTGGGTTATCTTAGAGCTGACTGTTTATGCTGTGAAGAAGATCCTTTAAGTAATGATATGTTATGTGGTTCAGAAACTCTTTGCTTTGTTGTTTTGGATTAGCTTCAGATGTCCATAACGTGATTGTATCTTATCAGAGTGTCCCTTGTAAGCTGGTCGGTAACTTCAATATTAATAAAAAACAACATCGATGAATTTATTATAACCAAACATACAAATGCTTCATCATAAATGTCGCAACTGTTATCTCTGAGTGTTTTAGGTGCCACTTTAAACGACTGACCATCATCATGCATTAAAGTGGTCTCTTAAAACCGCGATAAGATTTTTTCTTTAAAAATAATAACGCTTCAAAGAAGGGATAAACTGTAAACAAGTAGGCATTAACATCAACGAGCCAAATAAACGAATGCGTTTAAGCGTTTCAACTAAGTTATGCCACGGCACGTACAAAACCAGACAAAGTAGAAGCGAACAAAATAAAACGGGAACACCCGAAAATTTCCTTTGAAGAGGTTTGCACAATAAATCTTTTAATCCTCTTACACAATTTTATCGAGATTGCCCGGACGGGAGCTCGGTTCCTTTATTTTTCTTCGGCTCAGTAGCTGGACGAGTCCAATTTTTTACGAATGTCCGGTTTATAATTAGTTCTCGTTTCAATGGACGATATTTAGATATATCGATTACAAGATAACTTTTAAGATACATTTTATCGTTTGTTACGTGATAACCACTTACTGATTATGTTAACATATCCACAATTGAATTGACTCACTTGTTACGAGTTCTATAATTGTTTAAGCTATAAGAAATGTTAACATTATACTCAGAATATTCTAGATTCATCTAACATGATTGTGTGATTAGGATGAGAGTAAAAAATATCTCTATAATACTCAAAGTAAGCAAACAAAGAAAAACGATTATCTTCAACAAAATTTGTAACGACCCTTAAATATCAAATAAAATGAACAAGAACACTTAAAGCTCTTGAGAATTCAAAATACATCAATCACAAACTGGCAGACGATATTAGACAATGTTGGAAACTTGCTTCATAAAAAATATTATTGATGAAGACAGGTAGGAGCGTTCTTACATCAGATATGTACAGGACGTTTTGATATATTATTCTATTAGATACTTATCATACATGCTTTACATGATACTAACACTACTTCAGTCTATGTTTTATGCGTAAAAAAGAATCTGGAAACTAAATCAAAATTTGTTGAAAAAAGTGAAAATAATTGTGACACGAATTACATTACAATACGCGTGATGTCATCAGACTCCACTCTGGAATCGTTTAAGGAACTTCTCGTATTCCGATCACGGTAAGAGAGTTTTAAACAGACGGTGTGTTTAATGTTTCGTGCTAAATTGTCCTCCTTAAATATTTATATCACCGTCAAACTTCGTTCGGTCATATTCACGAGGTTTGGACCATAACTCATCGAGCTGCTAGTGACGGATATCGAATATTTTTGGAGACATCATTTCTCCGACTCCATTGGAATCCGAAAAGATTTCTTACGTAATACGATACGGGAGCAGGCTGTACCGTTCGGTTCTGTTGTTGTCATATGTTTTGTCGTCCGCCCCTATATTGTGGCACAATAAAACGCGTCCTTATCTCCTTCACTATGTTTTCGTTTAAAAACCATTTTTCGTTGCTTCATTTTTTTATTTACGCTACCGCACTTTACAGCCCTCATCGTCTCGCTCGGGTTGCAAGCCATTCTAGTCCCTATTATTTAGCTATAAATAAATAAAATCCTTCAAAGCTAGAATCAGTTTTGAATAAAGAATGGGTCTTTTGTCTTTCGCTATTGGTTCTTTTGTCCATTATAGCACTGACGTCTATCCATTTGCATGGGATATGCTTCTATTTTAATAATTCTTTGCGCAGGTTTTCAACGTGATAATTTTTGTAGTATTTAGGTATATGACTATTGTTTAAAATATTTGAATGAAAGAATTTGATATATTTATTGAAATTTGCAGTTTTATATACCTGAATATTAATTTCGTATTTAATATTGAAATGGTCAGAAATATCGATGCAGGAATTATCGTAACCACGTCTCGTGCTCGCAAACGAAAACAAATTGTTTATTCAGATGTTCAAATAAGGTAAAAACATGGGACAACTGTTCAGAAATTTCGCCCGTACGGAACAGATGTTTGATTTAGTTACTCAAGTGCAAAAAATGTACTATCCAAGCCAAGTCAGATGGTTCGATTCGCAACGAGCAGTTTGGAGTCCCCATTATAAATAATGACCAATAATATATATAAATATATATATTTTTATTTAAAGTTTTATACTCTTATATATTGTTATATTCCATGTTTAATTTTTTCTTCATTAAAAATAATTAATTACATTATTTTCATCCATGATTTAGGTTTTTCAATTTGAAAACTAGCAACAACTTATAGATAATTTTTAATTACTAGTCGGCTAGCCGCAGTGATAACACTATTATTCATGGTGATAGTGTAGATTACGAGTACACAAGAATAAACCTTGTGATTCCGGGAAG
Organism: Calpodes ethlius; assembly: GCA_018251375.1. Lineage (NCBI taxonomy): Eukaryota > Metazoa > Arthropoda > Insecta > Lepidoptera > Hesperiidae > Calpodes > Calpodes ethlius. The sequence goes on from DWPA01002415.1 coordinate 12,179, forward strand.
ATAATGATTTCTGTTTTATTATCACTCCCATAAGCTTTTATCAGGATTCTAAAAGCCGTCTCGGTTTAAACTTGTTTTGTTTGATGTCGACATCAAGTGGAGGCTCGCAAGAAAATATTATTTGAGCAAACATTTGTGTTGAGCCTCGCAGCCTTGCTAGTGCCTTATCTATCTGCAAATAGTGGTTGGTGTAACTGACTGGTGCAAATGTTTGATAAAAGCGGCTAGCGAATAAAAAGTGTCAGAAACTGGGCTACCGTTAAATGAAGTAAAGTTTATTGCCGTTATCACCGCCTACTAAGAACTGCAATCCCATTTTACTGCATTTCTCAACGTCGCCGCTTGTAAACTTGTTAATGAAGTTTCATTGCAAGAACTTAATAACAATGCCGGTAATCTATCCGAACTAGTCTTTAGTTATTTACGTAGCGCTGACTAAGTTACTGAGCATTTTGTTGGAGTAGAACAATTTGTATAAAACTGTTACCTTGCTGTACCATATTTATTGCACGATGGTGAAGAAACTTTTGTTACAATTACTAAGGATTTAAAAAAAACGGTGGAAAAATTTATAAATTTGAAATGTAATTTATAACTGGATCAATTAAAATTCAATAGAATACAGTAAGACATTGAAATTCTACGGATATCATCTTACTAAGAGACGGGTAATTTAACACGAACCATAAAACAAGAAAGAACAATAAAAGTAGCTACAGAGCTAAAATACAGGCCGTGAGCAATCCAATTAACGTAGTGTCAATCAGTACTCTTTTCATTCAATGTGATATTTATTTAACGAACAATTTGTCCACGGTTTATCCTTCGGTGTAACATGAAGGCTTACCGCTAGACGCCTATGAATTATGTAGACGTAAACACAGCGGTTAGTTAACTATCGATCGATATGAAGCGGCACTTGATTTAATCTGCTCACATAAAGCTAATGTCGAGATAGTACTGTTAACAATACCTCAAGGATAATTCTGCTTTATAATAGACGTGGTTCGATCAATCTGTCGATAAGTTTGTTTGGATGTATCCTCAGTCTGCATTAGCGCTCGATTCGGTTCGATGCGTTTGACAGACTACACAAGTTTGAAGTTTATCGTGACGATTGTTGGAGTACTTAGTAGGTAGTAAATTTCTTACGACAACTTAATCCAATTTAACCCAGACTTTAATTGCAGCATTAAACGAGGGTTAAGCTTCATAATATATTTTTTAGAACCACAATATAAGACCATATGTATTTTTAACGCGCTGTATTAATTAGTCAGACTAATTACATTTAAACAAGGAATTATCGCGAAGTGGCGCATAATGCTAGTAATAAAGTTAAAATAATCATTTAACTTTTCCTATAACAATAATACGGCTCTAGATTGTGAAACTTACAAATTTCCCAAAACTTCTTAATCTTTCCGAGTCGTGGGACAAGGCATTTTACTTAGGTCAAGATAAGTGAACATCACGTCAGAATGGAAATGAGCTTGCTAAAGCTGGGACTTACGAAGTTGATTCAATACCAGTGAGTAACGATCGGGATCTAGCAAGAAGAAGTAATTATTTCGAATACCGTCATATAGACATTAAACACTGAGATATTTTCTCTCGTAATACATATTTTAATGTACCGTATGATTGTAGAGGAAATTGTAATTTCTGAAGATTCTATTTATCTGAAGATTTATTTTTTATGTTTATTTATTACAATTTATATTTTATCCTGAATTTATAACTTTTAAAAGCAACAAGACTGTGGCCATTAATACAATAATTACATAAATAATTGTTAGTTATTTTTACATCCCAAATATGTATCACTTACCAATATTTTTATTTGATTTTAAAGAATTGGAAGTAACAGCTACAAAAACAATTAGATGTTATAAAAATATATCGATTGAAGAGTATAAGTTTTGAGCGACGAACGACATAAAATCATGTTCGCAATATATCTTCAAATAGGACTAACTGCATGAACTATTTCAATTAAGAGTTATGATTCACTGGTACATCTTGTCCTTTTTATAGAATCAGTCCAAGAGGCAATGATCACTAATCGACAATAATAGACTACCAGCTGTTTAACAGATCAACGGTGCATGCATGAATGAAATAAATCCAACTTATATCTGTCAATCTATTATAATTGTATTTGTGAAATTTAAAATGATTATAAAATGGACCAGGGCACTCCAGATCTTATAGAAGATTTGCAGATTTTATCAGATTTCTCTTCCTATGATCTTTTATTATTATATGTATATATAAATATGGTTAGATTAAAATATTTGCCTCCCCTTGAAAAAATCTCACAATTACTAGAGATAAATTATCATTTTGTACATTATACAACTAAAAAAAGTATTATTGCCTTTATTTTTGTAACGGTGTACAGTGATAATTTGCAAATTAATCGCACGGGTATTGCTAGTAAGTTATAACGATACAACAATTAACAGTAATTAAGTAATATGGATGAAATTTAAAAGACATACATACAATAAATACTGTGGCTAGAGACAAGTTATCCAGAACAGCAATATTATAGCACTGTAATAATAAAGGTGAGATTTTATTAGAGGATAGCAAAAAATACGATAGTCGGAAGTACATCGGAACCGCGTAGAAATAAACGAAATGACATCCCGTAAACACACATGAAATATAGAACGCTTCCTGCGATCTTCCCCAAAAACAAGCGGGGCCTTAACGTCTCCTACTTTATATGATCCCATTCGTACTTCCTGCAACGCTAAAACTTTATTGCAGCAACAATAGACCTTAGCATAGATTGCTTTACGACCTCATTGCTATCTCACAAAACAGCAAAATCACTTCCTTATAGATAAAAGAGAAAAAATGTACCAGGTAATTTACCTTTTACAATAACATCAGCTGTCTTCTTTCTTTTGTGGTATATTTTTTCGTCATCAATTCATGTCTCGTGATAATTTCATATATTTTTTTTATGAAATCATACGTAACAAATATTTAAATTTAATAAAACTACATATTTTAATGGCTTCTCCAAATAAAATGCTCATAATATAGTTTTTGAATAATATTATTTTCGTCTGAAAACATTTGGTCATCAACAAACAATTCGCTCAACATCTGTCTCTAAACTATATTTATTCGAATTCAACTCCTATTATTGTGTCTGATATTGTTTTAGAATCGTAACACTATTAAAACGAATCACTTACATAACTTAACCACGTTTATCATTGAGACGTCATTTGCAACTGCATCGCCTCAGCGACGTGCGTAGATATAAACAAGATCAAAATAAACCACTGCTATATTTTCCTCCAAAACTACGTTGTATTCGTAGTCTTCTCTAGAACATAAATACACTTTACTACGAAGTTGTAATATCTATACCAAAAATTAACACGTGTACTGATAATTTCATTGTAAACACACTGGAACGTGTATTTGAGTGCATTGTTATCGAATATCCTTTATATAGTTAGTATCAAACGGGTTTGAAATAGATAATAAAAATCTATTTGCGGTTCATTTCAGAAATGTCCGTCATCACCACTTTTGATTGTCTTCACGTTTGAAACGTTTTGGGATACTAATACTTGGTAATGTATAATTTCATTTGGGTCTC
>DWPA01002416.1:0-15805 GCA_018251375.1 Calpodes ethlius
TACTAGACTTAGTCGTTATTAGTGATGTTCGTGAAAAAAATGGTTAAAGTTAAAATGTAGTTTTTTCAGTTCAGTCCGAGTCGTCCTTACCTGCTCTTGACCGTGTTGAACAAAGGACGAGGATGCTGGATTATGTATCACACGCCTTAACCACGACATTCATGTATGATAAGAGGTGGTATTACCAACATTAGACCTACCAGCTTACAACATTAATAAAATTTATATTTGAGACGTTTTTAAGACATTTTGATTGCGATTGAAACTCCAGAAAGAAACTTGTATTTATCGCTTATTAGTTCAGAAATATATCACAAATATGATAAATTATATAAATTATCTTAGTTAAGAAAAAATTAAGTTAATATTAAGTAAAAAGAAACCGACAATAAAACTTTACGAAGTTACCCAAGACTTCTGCAAGTCTTTTTTTTTTGATTACATAAACAGGTATCGAAAATATCGTTTACACAAAAAAATTATTAAAAGTTATGGTTTCACCGTTACTCGGGCCAACGAAAAAATAAGAAATCAAACACCGAATCGGTATCCAAGGTGACGGAATGAGATACCAGATATTACACAAAAAGTGATGAATAATGAATTTGTTTAGGACGAACTGTTAGAATCGGACGGAAAAGTAATTAGCCGATGTTGATTCGCTACCAAATTTGAATCGTGGAATACTTCTTATCTTTTTTTTCTATTATATTTACCCTGGGTTGCGATAAAGCCGCCCTTTGTACTTTATTGTATTTTTTATAACTGACGACCTGAAGAAGACAGCGGACATCCGCTGTATTCAGAAGGACCGGTCTTTTTATCGTAAATTAAGGGGAAAGCCTATGTTCAGCAGTGGACCAAACGCAAATAGATAGATAGATTATTTTTATTAGTTTGGTATACAAATAAATATTTTAACATCTTTCGTTTTCAATAATGGATAGCAAGTACTGACTCTTAATTGCTTCTTGGTGTATTATACCCCGATGATATCCATAGGCCTCAATATCCCTCGATGACTAACCATCTTATGGCTCCTCTACTCATTTATCGGCTATTTATATCAACAAGGGATCAAGAAAATATATCTAGGTACCTTATGTATAAATATACCTTCCATTTAATATAGCCACTTGGTTTAAGGTCAGGCGTCTGATGTAAACAGTCATTAGAGTGAGAATAATTTAGAGCACCTAAATAGCAGCACCTAATATTAATGTATACAATCAGTATTCACGATCATATAAATCACACATTGGAGATATTTAAACAACATTTCACGAGTAAAAATATTCTTTGAGCCGTTCTCTAGTGTAAAATATCTCATTAATAATTCGTCCGACACAAAAGAACTTCATGCTAAAGAACTTAGTGATAACAATGTAATATTTGATTATTATGTTACAAAGACCTTTTAAGGCCAAGGGTAGCAATAATAAAAGATCTTGAAAGATTAGTCCTCTAAGAGTGTAACATAGGGAATGAAAGATTGTGTGGTTTGAAGTGGGTGAAAAATTACTGACTTTTGACTTGAAATTTTGTACTTGAACTCTTTTTTTAATATGTTTATCAACATTCATCAAAATATATTGCTAATAGAATTGAAACGTATGAAAAGGACATAAAAAAAAGAAATACGAGTACCTTTCAATAAAAAAATTAAGCAAACGAAGCCGTGATTAAAATCCTCTTAAAAAAACATTAATCTAAATGTTTAAAAAGCTTTAAACTTCCAAAAACAATCATAGAAAGTTAATACAAAAAGTTAAAGAGCATCAGAAAGAATTCAGAAAATTAAGTAAAACTATGTAAAACCTATCACTAGCCAATCGCGAAGAAAATTCTAAAAAGTCCATGTTCCCTACAGATCTAACTTTCAATTGGTAATTCAACAAACATTTTATAGAAAAAACCAAAGCTTTACCAGTTTTACAAGCAAGTCTTTGAATAACAATTTCAAAGGTCTCTTAAAACAATCCTAAAATAGCGGGTAGTTTTACAAACAAAGGTCGAACACTTGTTTTCCATTCTACTTTAACTTCGAATGGCTGAAAAGTGAATTTCAACTGAAACCGGTGGCGGTTTCATATTCATAATAAGCGAACAGAATAGAAAATGCAATGACGCCAAGGCTGTAGTTTTCTAGCTGGTGTCAAGGCTACTGCGGATCGTGAGGTCTAACTAAACCATTTGAAAGTTTTCCTTTTGTCACTGTACCTCAGCTACTTCACCGCGAAACTTCAATCGAGTGCCTTTGCAGCGGCTTCATACTAAATTAGCCCAAAAGGTAGCTGTTTGAATTATGACGGTATCGTTGCTGAATTTCTAGTGAACATCGCCAGTCGCTCAAGGTGAACTTGATTAGATAGTTGAAAGGACGTGTAATGTATTATATGTGTCAACTTGAACATCTTGAAATTATAATAATAGCTTATAATTATCACCATATATCAATTTAGCGCTAATGCTTACACACTATACCCCCGCAGTAGGATTCCCTATGTCGCGGGTGGTATAGACAAACCAAATAACACGTCACTAACACCAATGACCCGGGAACAAATATTTATCTGTCACATAAATATCTGCCCGGCCGGGAATCGAACCCAGGACCCCTCGTTTCGCATGCTAGGTCACTGAAAACAAGGCTACGGGGCCATTGATTTAAGCCAAAGTTAATGTAGGATTTTCCCTATGGTTTATCCAAGAATTATGATGGATAGTTGTATCCAAGGATTACGATGTGACGACATAACACGATACGTCACCAAAGACGTTACATCATGTTGTCGATGTTTTCTACAACGCTGGTATGTTATAGAAATTTTAAACATAAAGCCTGGTTCTTCAGGTGACCACCAAATCTGGCGGGAGAACTTTAGAAAGATATAGGTAGATTAAGCCGAAAATATTTGGCTATATGATATTCCATATATTGAAAACAGACGCTAAGAATTTACATAATCTTAAAATTTAAACAGTGTACTAAAAGTAATTAGTATACAGTTTAAATTAAAACTGGGGAATTAATGAGTTACAGTTGTAACTGGGTGTCAGACACAAAATTAAAGGCAATGATATAATATTTATGAATGCTTGGCAAGATGTTATGAAGTTTCTCATTTTAAATGTAAACAAATATATAACTTACGAATATCTACAAAAATGTTCAACAGTTACCGAAAGCAATGTCTTCAGATTCTAAAGTACATTCGTCAATAACCTTAGCAAAGTCATCGTAAATAAACAAAGAAGGTAGTCAACAGCTAAATTCTTGTAGAACAGTAGAGATTTACGACGCACAAAATAACTTTTGAACTCGAACACCCTCTAATTAATCCTCAATCAGCCCTTTGGTAACACGATACGAAAATTGTAGACATTCGATGTATCTGATTATGTAGACTTGATTTAAGAGAATTTCTGGTAAACAGGTATTTCTAACAAATTTATACTAAAATGACGTTATCTCCAATTTATCATTTACCTTCACACATTTTAAAAGATAAAGATTACCAAGAGACAAAGAATGAAATATTACAGTCGTAGTAAAAATAAACATTACTTATTTGCAATTGAAACTTTTTTCATTCATATTAAACCTATTAAATCTTAATTCATATAGCCTAGTGGTTCGAACATTGGTTCCCTGAACGTAGGGGCGTTAGTTCGAATCGTGCACGCATCTCTAATTTTTTTTAAGTTATGTGCGCATTAACAAGTTAATTAATACGTGTTTCGGTGAAGCGAAATATCGTGAAGAAACTTGTACACCTGAGATTTCCTTAATGAACATCAAAGGTGAGTGAAGTCTGCCAATCCGCACTTGGTCAGCGTGGTAGACCTATAACCTGTACCCATCACATCGTGAGAGGAGATCCGAGCCCAGAATTGGGAAAGTTATGGGTTGTGACGATGATGTTGATGAAATGGATTTTAGACAGATTCAATAGAAAATTTATCAATTAAATCTACGTATTATATTTTTTACTCAGTTATACATTGTTAGTAAGTGTATAACGAAATTTTATCCAGTATTCAGATATTTTTAGGTGTATCGTTTATACATTATATGATAGAAACCAAATAAAAATTCGCGCAGTAGATATAATCGCGGACACAAAGACACTTTACTTTATATTACATACGTATGCTGTTAGTATAACCAGACACAAATATATATCGTATAGATATGTGATGAATTCCAAAACTACACAACTAATTTTAAGATATTTTGTAAGAGATATTGAAACGCTGTAATAGTAAAAGTTATTCAATGTAGTGAACATATACTAAAGGTATATAAAGAAATAAGATCTGGTATAATTCCTGAGGAACAATATTCAAATGCTGCAGAAGAAATGCCAGATCTGTCAGGTCATTTCACATTAGTATTAATGTACTTAATGTTATTATAATTCCATTCATAATATTCAAAACTTCAATCCCTAACGCGCTTCAAGCCTCACCAAAAATAGCATTTTATTAACTTTCATTCCTTTTTAATACTTATTGCAAATTAACAAAAACTGAAGGAAAATTTTTATATTCAAACGACGGTTTCGGCTTTATGCTGTTTCTGAGTACTGGAGGTATTATAAAGAGGGAAGTTAAACGTAAATGTGGGTTGCGTTAAGTGTTACGTTTTAATTAAGAGTCTTCTAAGAAACCTGACCCTAACTGTGTAATTACTAGGTTCTGTTGCCTTAAGTATTGCATAAACAGCTTTCTATAACGTAAATTAATTTAACGGCACACTATATAACATTTATTAAAATGTACACCTTACCCCAGTTTCTTCCAGATATACTTTTCCTTGGGATAGGTTGCCTGGAAGACATGGTTAGTAACCAATAAAGCCGCCCATTAATGTAAATAGTTAGTTAATTGATTATGCATATTTCTATTATATTATACAACTATTAGAGTTTTAATAAATATAGAAATAACACTCAATAACTCATATTTAATACTGCACAGTATTAAATCGATGTTCATATCACAATCGGGTTTAATTTTGAAAATTATGAACTAATATAATAGTTTTTGGAGGAGTTTAAACGCGTTCTTTTCAACTTATAATGTAAGAGCTTTCAAGAGAAAAGTTAATATGCATTTACTAAGTACACCCTGGGCTTCCTCGTTACTTAACTTATGGATTGAATTATTGTCGAACATTGACCTATTTTATATAAAAATACGATAAGTCTACTAAAGAACTGTCCGACTGCATAATAACTTAATGCGCTCAGCACCTTTTAGATTCATCGCATGTTTCCTGGCGCTACGATAACGTTATCCTTCGCTGCAGTTAGAATTATTAATTACAACACGTAAATATTTATTTGATTGCATTTAATTAGAGATTGAAGATATAGACACATAGATAAAATTTTAGTTGATTTTTTAAATAAATCAATCTTCTTAATTTTCCCCTGTATTCACAAACAATACAAAGATATGTCAGAGTGAAATAGAAAGATAATCCCATCCTTGTCTTTGGTATTGTTCAAGAATCTTCAGAAGTAGATACAAATTCAAACAATGGATCCTATATATTTTACTGTGAGACCTCATAGTATTATTTAGTAATTATGAATACGGGGTTTAAACTGTTACTGACTTACAGACAACGCATATTTAAATCAGTAGACCTTGAAGCATGAAACTTTTCTCAAAGATTCCTTTCACTGTGTAAGTCAGTACCAAGAGAGGATTACTGAATAAATAGATACTAAAATAATCAAAAATCTGACTGAAAAAAAGCTATTACAAAGTAATGAACACCAAAACAATGTTGAAAATAGAAAAAAATAAAATAAACAATAAACAAAGTAAACTATAGTAACAGACTACAGTAAGAACTGAAAATGGAAGTTAAACCGCATTACGTTTAGTAGCAAACGAAACCAATAGATATTACTTCAGTTAATCATTTTCAATTGGGTCCAGCCCTTACTGTCAAATTACCTTCAGCCGTTACGAAGATGTGAGGTAATAAAAAAATATAAACATTTAAGATACGCGCGATATACATGGCTCTACCTTGGCAGTTTGGTAAACACTCATTATAAGAAGTTCACTCTTAGTAGTCCAATATTTTCGCGAAGCAAGATCGCCATCATTCCAATCCATAGGTACCTATCCCACTGCTGGGCTCGGTATGAGGGATAAATAAATCCTTAGTCCACCACGCTGGCCAAGTGCGGATTGGCAGAGCTTTAAGATATATTATATTGGCAACGCAAGATATTGGTTAATAAATCCTTTACACTCAAGATAAGGGAGTCGTACACTGTCCGCTAATGAAACACAGTCAGACTACGGAGATCGACCGATAAATCGTACGTATTTCCGCCCCCTCTAATAGAAACCCCCAGTATCGCCAGTATCGATGCAATCACGATCGATACTTCCTGCCCGACAAACTATTATAATCTCCTTCGTCTTCGTTACAGCCTCACGTCAACTTTGATAAAAAAAGTGATTATAAACCGAGCATATAATTAATTAGTCTTATTGATTTTCTACTGAACATGAAACTCTTAGATACATGTACGTTTTTCTTTCCACATCAGGTGACGATGATTTTCGAATTCCGAGTGAAAAAAAAAAGTTGCGCGCACAAGTATTAAATATACATAATGATATATTCGAATGCGAATTATTGTCAATTTTGACGTACGAGTGAAATTACACACAAATGTCAGCCAATTATTTGAATTACTTTTGATATTCATAGATTTGACAAAGATTTCTTACATGCGATGTACACATTGTTTAAAGAAGTTAAAATTAAATCCTCCAATTTCCAACAATCCGTTTCTCCGTAAGTCCACGGCTTAACTCAATCTCTCAACCCTACGTATAAATTAATGAAATATTGGTAAAGTAAAATCTTTAAACATATATATTTTAGGTGATATGCAAAGTAAAGTAATTCTTTTTTAGAAATCAAGAACACCCCTCCTGCCAAATAAATTATACATGGTGGGCATATGGAAAAAAATCACAAAGTCGATATTAACTTACAACACAACCTTACACTTCCCTTAACCCCCACACACACATGTATAGTTCATCATTTCAATGTGTTGCAGTTCATTGACAACATGTACATATAATTCCAAATGTCTTATGCGCTACTAAACTGATATATGGATACGAAAAAACTAAACCTACGACCTGGTAAACCCACTTAACAGTTACCGCGTGTCCCTGCCTTTGAGACGAGGGTCTCGATTCCCAGCCGAGAGAAACATTTGTGTTGTAGATAAATGTATGTTCTCGACTCGTGAAAGTTTATGATATCTTATTTGTTCTGTCCAAGCTATCCGACACATAAATAACCCTAATGTAGAGATTTGAGGGTTTAAACGTTTATTTATTTAAAAGATTTTCAATATTTTAAAGTAGATATAAAAATAATGTATATTACATTACATATTTGGTCCTAAATGATTTTATCTTATTTATACCTAAATTTTAAATAATATATAAATACATCATCTATCTTCTGACTATTAGTAAATGTGTTATCGACGTGGCGCATGTAAGATTATAAAACTGATTAAATTTCACAGTTACATTAAGCATTCAACACACATAGTCCGATCGGTACATTCGATTCGGCAATATTTATCGAACAACATTTGACTACATCACACTAAGTTCGGCTTTCCACACTTCTTATTTTGTATTTTTTCTTGTACTTTTATACCAATTTTATTATGGTTTACAAACAATAAAGATTTAAATAAATAAAAGAGTAATAAGACATGCGTTTTGTTGAGCCGAGCGGCCATTTTTTTTTTATAATTATCGACCGACTGTGCCGATTAATGCCGATTCGGCAATATGTGTAGCGCGCCTTACAAATACATATAAGAGACTCTTAATACATCAGTAAATAACAGTAGTAATGCAATATGTTGACTAAAATATCAACCCACAAATGTTTTCAGGATTCATCTCTTGCGTAAACCCTGTAGTTGTTTATTGAAATTCAAGACCTACGTCTCATCTGAGAAATCCGAAGTACTCTTGAGGTAAACAATAGGCTTTTAATGGAAGTAAACAGCAGTTCAATCTTTGATGTTCGTATTACTTACTCTGAATGTAGATCGAGTGTGTACTACTTTGAATGAAATTGTAATTAGACTGTGCGCGTGATTAACTCTAGTTAATGAATATGCCAATAATTATGCATTTGCAGTATTATATAAAGAATAATACTTAATATCGACTAATGTAAACATAAGTGTCATACAAATCGTGTAATAGAATTTTTTCAAAAGAGTAGTACATTATAAAATTATAAAGTTCTAATAATTTAAAATGTGAGTCGATTAATGTATTGTACTTTTAGACCTTTAAACATTTCATTAGGCTATAATTGTCATTCAGTCAGTCAACCGATTAGTCGGTCGGTCGGTCGGTCCGTTGGTTGGTTGGTCGGTTGACCGTTCAGTCGGTCGTTCGGAAAATCGTTCAGTCAGTAAAAAAGCCAGAGCTTACAGATTCTTCCACACTCAGTAACTCATTTCCCTTTACAAGACATCACATAACACACAGTCATCGTAAGCCTTTAACGATTATTGTCTAAGACAGATATATTAATATAATGTACACGTCGAAACTGATGTCCAGTTGTTCATATTAGTAGACTTCGCCAACGCTCGTCGCTTAATGACCATCGTGACGTCACGAGCGATCTGACGTATACGAGTTCCTTTAGTTTGAATGTACAAAATAAATACACCATAGATCATTATGACATTTAAAATTATACTAAGTGACGCAAGTAGTTGACAACATCTTTTACTTACACTTATATCTATATTCAAGTTAACGTAATTAACTCGAGTTGAATTAATTATTTAAATTACTATATTTATTCAATAGCTAAGTATTTAAATGAAGTAAGAACTGCCGAAATTGAAAACACTCTACAAATTAGTTACTCTAGTCGTTACACAAACTCATGTTTTTACTTTAATTTGACTTTAATTAAAGTGTTATTCTTTGGTTACAAAACAGAAGACCGTTTATACATTTTTATTCTCAATTCTCAAAGAAATTCAAATTCTACCACTGAAATTAGCAGTGCTATGTTTTGGCCTAATAAAGTAATACCCCCCTATATTATATATATACGTTTGCTAATTATGATTGTGAATTGATTGTGTAAATCACTCATCTACTTACACATATAATACGATACATGTACGTAACAGATATTTAAGTGAAATTAATATGAGGAAGTCTTTATTGAATCAATTGAAGTCAAAAACAATATTTTCTGCTTGTCGGTTATTTTTACTTATGAGCGTATCTGCTGCGCCCCTCGCTCCTAATTTTCATACGTCTTCTGGTTCATACCTACCTACTGTTGTCCACAAAAGTTATATTTGTTTATACGTTTGTGCCCCTCAGGTTTTCGTTTTGAACCTTGAACGCAGTTTTTAAAAATATGCGAGTTAAAAAAATATTAATTCTATGCGGAGCTGGAAGAGAACATCATGAGGAAAACTTTATCTTTGAATTAGCCATATTGTTCTCAACAGTGTGTGAAGTCAAATCTGGAGGAAGGGAGATTTGAGCACACAGTTCAGAAACTATAATGATCATAATATCAAATGTCTCGTACTGAAAGTATAAGTCATCCGACCTGATCCTTCTGATGTCAAGATATATTTTAGAACAAATTTCTAGCCTTAACAGTTTGTTAAGAATTCCTTTACATCAAGTTATATAAAACTTAATAAAATAAAACATCCAAGGAGAATGGTAAAGTATTTTGTGAACGTAACAACATCTCGCTATTTTTTTCATAAGAACCTAGATAAAGACATCGTTATTAAAGGTAAAAAAGTATGTACTTACGTAGGCACGTAACAAGTTATATTTTTTTGGCGTAACAAGATGAAAATCTTTCAAAAAAAATATCTTTCGCGTTATCCCATGTTTGTAGAAAAAACGATACAAATCATAGAAAAAAAGCTAATTAATACATTGAAAGAAGGTTTTATAAAACGCATTATCTAGTTAAACAAATTTTAGACGTGACACAACAGTGGCTAGCTAACTTCATGGTGTCGATTTTTTTGTGACGTCGCGGTGCACAAGCTATGTAAAAATTTACTTTCATCATTTTCCCCTACCATACCACAAGAAGTATAACTTCAAAATCCATCAAAAACATCCGCAACAGAACGGCGCTGGGCGCATAGCAAATTATGTATGCGTGCCGTGCGCCGTGCACTTGTCGTAAATACGATCCATTTACATCAGAAACGCATTTGACCGGGAGAGCAATGCAATTACTCGGGCAGCCATTTCGAATGAGAGCATGCTCGAGTCGGCAAGGAACCTGCTTTGGTTTCAATACCCTTCAAAGACACATCCGGCTCAAGGCTCGGGTTTAGCTGAGAGTTGTGAAATATTTATTCGCTGTAAAATATTACTAGTGTGGTATTAGCTCCGAATAGAGTAGGATCGCCATGTATATTTAAGATAGTTTGAAGCTCAATTTATAGATGGCGTGAATGTTAATAAAATGTGTAATCAGGGCTGGCTGGTTTCTTGTTAAACAAACCAAATCAAATGTCTTAACTCTTTATGTTATATCCTAAGAATACTGAACCCTAACTTACTTTTATCGTGAATTTTCTCGGTAAATAAATATTAAATTCACTCCTTTGATTTTTCTGTCCTCTTTTAACACTCACATTTTCTATTTACTTTTAATTCGAAATTAAATTTTGCTCCTATTTTTATTTAACAATGTCAAATTATATTTAATAGCGTTAAAAATTTCACTGTGTCATCTAATCCAATACCATGAATCGTTTAAAATTCATCAGGATTACTGTGAAAAATTATCGTTTTTAATTATTACTTTTTTACCCGGAGGCTGGGCGTCGCGTCGCCGTCGCGTGAAATAAATTCGATATAAATGTTTGACACTTTTATACGATTACAATTGTATTGTTTACAATTGTTCAAAATCGAAACAAAAAGCAAACACTACATTTAAAAAGATCGTAGGTATAACATTTCTTTTTTTATTTTCTTGAGCTATATAAAGGCGAATTACTTACCTGTAATATACATGAAATGTCTCCAGTAACGTAAAGTATGAAAACATACAAAATGAAAAAAAATTAAATTCAGAATATAATACAATATTACGATATTAAACTTACCTATTTAACTAAAAGGTACTCACGATATTTGAAATCTTAAGCCGGTATTAGGACTCAAAAAAAAATTAATCAAGGTATTACACCGTGCCAAAACCAAAGATTAATCGTGAAAGTAACCTACAGAACAAATCTCGAGAGACAAATGAAATTTAGATTATACCTCATTTAATTCTAATAATATTGCCATCGCTTGAAAACAACATTAAGACAAATATCTACAGTTTGGTCTCGTACCGTTTTATTAGTCTGTACAGGAATTGCCACAATTTTAGTTATCAAATTACACCTCCATCTCTCGAAGTGTACGTTGAATGATACTATCTTTCGAGGTCGAGCCAATTAAGGAGATATAAAGGGGCTGTTCAGATCTGCGACAGCGACACGACAAATTAGCGCACATGTGAGTAGTGACGGCGCGACATTTTTATGATGCGTTGTCGCAACAACCAAAAATAGGGTTGAACAATGACAGTGTCGATGTATTGTCGCTGTACACATACTGGCGACGACTTCGCACTTACTTGCGACATTTGTTAACTCTGCATGTTTTTTATGAAGCCGTGCATTTTCAAACGACGTTGTGCGACATTTTGTCGTGTCGGTCTCGCAGTTGTGAATATACACTAAGATAGGTAATCGATTTACGAAATAAACTGCATTTAAATTTCCTTCGAGCTTACAATTTTATCATGTTTAAATTTTCTGATTTTGTAAACATTTTTTTTATTATGCAAGGCAATAATAGGACAGCTGCTTGTGTCTTTTCCTACAATTAGGAGATATGAAAAATTATGAAACCGTAAACGTTTGGAATTGAATTGTATAATAATCTTGTAACTCGAGAACGACTTGACCAATCTTGATGAAAATTGATAAACACTCGATAAACCCTTCGGTATCTTAATAAAATGAATCTCAAATCGTTAATGACGTATTTCTTTATGCGTGTGTGTGTAATATAGCAATTAAATAATCGCTAATATTAATACAATTTCATATAATTATTTCTTATTCATTGGTTATGATATTAACTACTAATTTGCGTGTATTTTACGCCACGCGAATCGCGCGCGGAACGGCTACAACGTAATAAAATTGCAAACACATAAGCACTTGGCACTTGGCTTACTTGTGTGCAAATGTTTCGAACGTACTCATACGACTCGTCATAAAAGCTAAAACCTAACAAAAATGTATTAATAACTTATTCTAACACTACTCCTATTAGCTATCGAACTTGATATACAACATTATAGGAAACAGGTTACCACCAAATCGGCTATAGGACGTCTATACATACGATACATTATACCAATGAATCACTTTCGATTCGAGACGTATTACCAACAATCTTCTCCATTTACGGATTCAACATCTGCAACCGATTAGCATGCCCTAATTTTGAGATAAACACAATTACTTTTGTACTGCGTTAGTTCTCAAACGTTACTAAAATACTTAGAGTATCAAGGTCAGACAGATCAGGTTAATTGAATCTAAAATAGGGCACAAATTTTGAAATAAGATGGCATTAATACATTGCCTTAAAAAAAAGAGTTTAATTTATTCGCAAAGGCTTGTAACCCTTATATTTCGTATCCGAATTACCTGAGCCTTGAAAGGATTTCATCTGCTATTCCTATTCAATCAAAAGTTTAACTAGATCAAAGTCTACGATTTCAATTTCAATTTGTAATTTTCAAGTAAGTAAACAGATTCGTCTAGTCCAGACGATTTATAAGAATTAAATAAATATAGAGACGAGATATAGATACTATTTTATAACGAGGACGGTCGGATTTAATGTTATTTAATCAAAATCAAAAGCTTGGATGTCCTATCCAATCATAATGGATAGATACAACTTTCTTCGTCTTTATGTCCTTAGTTAATAACAAAGGAACAGAAGAGCCAAGTGATGGTAATTAGTCACCATCACCAATGGACATCAGCAATATGCGCTGTCGGCGAAGAACATGGGGAGAACATATAACTGGCTGTCAAGACAAAAATACTATGAGGCGCACCCCGATACATTGGCAACTGTTGCCCAACCATGCCAGGACATCACAGCCGAGTCACGACGCAAAAAGGAAGAAAATAAACTACTTGATATCCGAACCTCCAATACTTCAACCGAAACACAATTTTGAAATTGTATTATAACAAACAAAATTTCGCCGGGATAGAAAGTAAAAACGATTTATGTTTTCACTTTAAATAAGACTTAAAGTTTAAGATATAAATGGATAATAAGAACCACTAACAAATATAAATCACATTACACACACATAGCACCTCATGGACAGCATACTAAAACAAGAACAGACACACCCAAACAGAGAACAGAAATCTAAACACATAATTCAAATTAGTGCTTCGCTGGAAATCGAACCCAGGTTCATTTGGATCTGTCCGATATGATGAACATTGCGCCACGCGAGTCTTATAACTTGTAACTCTTTTTATTGGCCTATTTCGATGACAACATTGCAACAATCTCTAAATCTACGCAAGCGTAACGGCGATTACTTACTGGTTAATCATAAACACCAAATCTTCCTTACAGCCCAATAAAAAAATATATTTATCTAAAATTGTTCTCACGCATACAAAACGAAGCTCTGTAGATACAGCAGTACATACCTGAAACAAAGAGAAATATCACTATTAGATCAACCGTCATCAAAGAAAATATAGTATAGTGTAAAAAAATTAAAAATACATTATTAAAGTGCAAATTTAGTAACAGTGCTATTCACTGTTGAGGAGTTCCCTCGTCTGGAGACAGCCCTGAACGTAATATCAGTTCATTCTAATCATAAAAATGCATCAGTTACCATCACTCTCATAGCTCATTGCCACTGGCTGTCCACTTGAAGGTGTAACTACCTATATGGCCAACAGCAACAGTCAAATTGAAAAACAAACATTGCCACCACAAATAAAGCTACGTGTAAAATTTCATTTACGTAGAATAAGAGAGAGAATTTCCAATCCAACTTGCAAGATTTGGCCCGAACAATCACACTAACAAAGTAACAAACATTTCAAGTTAAATAAAAGCTTTTAAAAACCAACTCAATTCAGTGGTATAAAGTTTCAGGAAATGCAATCAAAAAGAAGCAAAAGTACGTTGGAATATAAGTTTACATCTGAGTTACCTCGAACAATCTTACATAACGTAAAGTAATTTTAAATTACATTCGTTCTCTTTACACTAACAATGAAAGAAGGTGATCCTATTTAATAGGACAAATTTTATAAACCATACAGATTATGAATTAGTAATCTGAAGCTGACACGTTTTAACAAAAATGTCTTATTTCTTTGTACAGGAAAATAAAAATTAATTTCAATATTGGTTGATAAGCGGAAAACTTGCAAACAGCTAAATCTGATTTTTTTGTTTTAAAGTTCTGGGAATCAAAACAGGATTTTTATAGTTTTAATATGTCCGTCCGTCCGTTTGTCCCCAACATAGTAAGTTCCAACCTAAGGGACCCATATTATGAGAAGCCTATATCCAGCAATGGATAGATAGATATAAATATCTCACAATTTTTTTAACGCCCATCCCCTACCTAAACTGTGGATAAGTTTTTATTTCTCTTGTAACTCAAATTTTAAATGTAGTTGGATAGGTCTTTCAAATTCATTGTGGGTTGCCCACGACAATTTTTCTCTTTAGGAATCCGTTTAAAGTGCTAATTTCAGTAAGAGTCAACTACAGCCCCGCCATTTCTCTGCCAGCTATAATGTATGTAGGGCATGTGAAAAATTCACCATAGTATAACTTAGTATAAGTAATAATGAAAATTAAAGCGAAACTATCACAGCTATTTAGGGTTCGTTAATCATCGATAAACGGTCAATCAACTCACAACTTTGGAATCTTTCTTCGACCATTGCCCGACTCACACTTCACCGGCATATTCTTTTTTAAAAACCTTCGTGATTGTTCAAAGGTTTATGTTAGGTTAGAAAAAGATTCTTCCATAATCATAGCACCGTGAAAATGAATAGATGACATAAAAAGTATTTAATAAAGTTAAAAGTATAAAAGCTCAAACATATAATCCTTTTAAATTTGACGTAACTATTACAAAAGTATCAAGTTGCATTATTATCATAACGAACACAAAACAAATAACAATGTCAACAAAATATCAACTTCAAAGTAAAATATGGAGCAACAAGAAATAGGCAACGCCTACATGTAATGTAATTTGAACCTTCTAAGAGAACTGTCGTATAATTATATTACATGCACATTATTTTCAGTTCAAAATTAAAAATCCATTAGGTCTCTATTTTATTAATATACCACCTTCGAAAACCTGTAGGTCATTATTTGGGTTCAATCGTCAAAATATTGTTTGTGAATGTTCACCCGCGCTTAGGTCAAAGAGCCTTAGTAGGTACTTGACCTATTGAAAGTAGTTAGTTTTGGCATAGTTCGATTTGCGGAAAATGTTTTAAAATAATTTAAATTATATTTTCATTTAATTTCACATCTTTTTAAATAGGTAGGTCTATGATACACAGAAATCGATCAATTAGTTTTACTACATTTTCTATTGATATAGCTCTTA
>DWPA01002417.1:0-15803 GCA_018251375.1 Calpodes ethlius
GCGAAGGTTTCTAATTTGGTACGACCAATTTTCGATAGGTGGTGCCACTGTCATTCCAATTAATTTCATATATTTCCATGGCAGCTCGTGTTTGCGTTGCAACGCACCCAGGGTTCAGTTAGTAGTTAATAAAACGCACATTAATTTGAAACTACTAGATTTTAATTTGAGGCCTTATCCTAGACAAGGTTGCTTAAATTGTTAAACAGGTATGAACTTCGAATACTAGGTTTTTACAATAATAATTTAAACTATATAAACATCGCCCTCTAGCGAGCTGTACAACTGATTCTATACAGCTCTCGTCATCGCACAACTTTCTTTTTGCATCGTTCTTGGTAGAATTTGTAGTTCACTCGTTGACTATTAATTTAGCTATACAGAACACAGAGGGCGCTGTTACAAATAAATAATATAATACACATAATATTTTCCAAGAAGAAATTTTGTATTTTTTATCCTCTTTATAATAATTACAAAATAATGTACTTAAAAAAAAGGTTTACATATATAATGTGTATATCTGTCCTTTGTTTGGTAGTGGTACTTCGCATAAGGATTATATTGTTGTAAATAGTAGGTATTATTATTTATTTGGCTATACATCAAACATGCCTTTCTTATCTCTCACGTCCACGGATGATCACGTGGCTCGTTTCTTTGTCGGCTATTTTCAAAACCAAATCAAGATTTGGAAGTCAATTCTTCTGTAATTCATAACTAATTTTAAGTTTTACCGTTATATCTACAACCTAATGATAGGAACCTTGCAAAACTGCTCAACTATGTTGCGAAATAAAACAAGGAAGCTCTTTAATAATTCCACTACAACGGTGTCCATCGATCTTTTCATTCCCAACTGTATTATCTCCCGATCAAATGTAGGTTCGTAACTTCGTGGTAAGTTTATGGTCTTGAAATGTTACATAATTTATCTGTTATACTCAATGAGAGAAACGAATATTTGGTTTATATATAATAATCACAACCCATAACTGTCCCACTGCTGGGCTCGAGTCTCCTCACAAAATGTGAGAGGCACAGGCCATAGTCCACCACGCCGGTCGAGTGCGCATTGGTGGATTTCACATACCCTCGAGAACATTATGGTGAACTCTTGTGTGTGCAGGTTTCCTCACGATGTTTTCTTTCACCGATACAAGTGATAATTAACTTGTAAGACGCACATAACTTTTAAAAATTAGAGTGTATTAAAAATTAAACGTGCGAGGTTTCGAACTCACGCACCCACGTTCGGGGACCCAACATTCGAACCACTAGGCTATCACTGATTTTTTTATTAGGTTTATACTAAAGAAAAACTTAATTTCGTGTACACGTGCTACATGTATAATAAAACTACAATTATCCTGATTATTTATTAAATGAATAGATCCATAACAATGACTTATAGATTTTATGTCTATATGTGATTTTGTTCCCGCAAATCACAAGCGGCTTAATCGATTCGGATGCGGTTTCGCGTTGACAGTTTAATAAACGAATATATCGTATATTATAAAACTACAAGGTTAAAATATCCAATTAAAAAGTAGCTCTATGTTGTAGAATCTAGTTAACATTAAATTTAAACAGTCGGGTTAAATAGTTGTGTCTTTTTTTTGTTACAATAATTACTAAAACAGAGAATCCCTGTGTTAAAGCGAGACTGACAATTATTAAATAAATATCGGTGTCATATGATGACTGTATTTAATTAAAAAGCTTATACTTAGGTATTACGCTGACATTTTGCGTCACATGTAATGAAATTTCCTTAATTAAATAAATTAGTTTTCATCAATCTACTCTTCATCAGACTATCCTGGTTAGATAGTTTATAATTAAAACATTATGCAAGTTGTATCGGCACTTTAAACCCGCCCTCGTTTCGCTTCAGAAAACACTTTTTTATTATTAATAATATATCGTTGTTCGTTTTATAATGCTTATATATATTTTATTTTCTTAAAGACTCATTTAGCGTAATGGTTTCCATATGGAGCCGCCATTCAAATGGTCCTGGGCTCGATTCGTAGTGATCCAGAAATTTGAACGATGCGTTAAATTTTATATTCTCAGTCTGGGTGTGTTCTTGTCTTCGTATTTTATACAGGGCATCCTCGACACAGGAAATCCTAGTATTAGGTAATAAGTGTGTAGCATCTATTAATTTATGTCATATTTGCCATATTTTATTATGTTAAGGAGGTTCTATTACTTTTAATTTCTAGTAAAATTTACACATGGTGTTCTAACGAGGAGAGTCTGACCTGAATGTTGGAATGTTGCTATCCAAAGGTCTAAGGCTAAACCCGGTTCGATCTTATACCACCAGTTCCATTAGTTTTACCACAATAATATAATTTCTGTTGATCAAACCAGTTTAAATTAGTTAAAGTTAAAAAAAAATCCTTTTGAGAATCTGATTTAACTACGCAAATTGAAAATCCAAATGCCAAAATAATATTCCATCCGGTTTAGCTACTTACCTAGTTTATTATTTATTTTTTCTTTATTGACCTTTTACAAATAAGTGGTGCAAATACGTCTATTGCTTAATAGAATTCTCTACCAGCGAAGTTAAGTTAAATCACAGATAAAACAAATAAAACATCGATTCAATCCGTAATCTGTTCTACTAACAATACCATTAGATAACTGCTAGTGAACGCTCGTGGCTGTGGCCATTAAATGTATAAAAGAAAAACCATTGAACAAACCTCCAACAATTTGTTAAACGATCTGTTTCGAATGGAAAAATAAAGCAATAAACAAGAATCCGGCTAGTGTACACGGTTCCGTCGATAAATCAAGTTATCGATATATGACGTGATATCCTAAATATATTAGTTACGGTAGCCTAGTTGGTAGTGACCCTGTCTGCGAAACGAGGAGTCCCGGGTTCGATTATCGGCCGTGACAGATAGATATTTGTTTTCGGGTCATGGGTGTTAGTGACGTGTTATTTGTGTTGTCCATGCCACCCGCGGCACATGGTATCCCACTGCAGGGGTATGAGTGTGTTAGCGTTTATTTATTTATACACGACATAGGTAACTCCTGTAAGTCGAAGTTATTACCTTTTTTATGGGTAACGGATAGTAAATGAGCTTGCGGTACGACCATCGCCTGCCGCCCGTGAACATCTGCGACAAACATCAAATAAAGCTTTATGAGACACAGAAGTCAGTTAGTAAGTCATAAAGTCACATAAAAGTCATAAAGTCACACAATAATTAATATCAGTTAGTAATTATTCATTATTAATATCATAGTGGAAGTTAAGTCTATTGGTAGTTAAAGCTTAGTTCTGTTATAAATACTTTATTTGTGATTGTTTGATTTATTAAATGTAAAACAAGAAGCGCCATTAAATTTTATTCACTCATTTATTTATTCATGAATTCTCTAGCTATATTCATATATTATGTATAAAATTTTATTACAAAATAAAATTTATCTACGTACGGAATAAACGTTTAATTATAACTAAAAAATCTAATTATTCTACTAGTCTACTTCTAGAAGTAATCAGCAATAGAAAAAGTATATGTTTCATTTTAATAAATAAGTTTAATATACAAAAAAGTAGGACTTTTGGTACTTTAGAATAAAGTAGCAGTTTGGTGTGTTCCGCTACAGAACTCAAAAACCACAACTTAGCGAGTTATCTAACAATTATTTAACGATGTCCCTAATGAGGAGAAAATAGAATCACTGTTTGTATTGTACAAAATGTAATGTTGTTGGGATTCAATGACTAATTTTAAGGCTCATTACTTACCTTTATGAATGTTACGCGGCAAGATCCCACCAGTTTGGACATGGCGGTTTACTTCGACAATGATTATGGCGTGTGCAATGAGATTCCCACGAGATAATGAAAAAAATAGTTAATATTGGCGAGGTTTCTAATGCTCGTCCCGTATTTGTGTTAACGTTAGAAATGGGTCATAATTGATGCGATAACTTTAAGTTTAGTTATATTAATGTCATTCAATATAAAAGAATGTTTCCTGGTAATTAGCGAGTCAATTAGAACGTTATTATGCTCCTATATTTATCTTCCCACTAATGTGTTAACGTTAAAGACTTCTCAAATGTGTTAATTAATGCGTTACTTTTACGCTTGGCTAAGGAAGGCTTTAAGGAAGTTCTATATAAAATTTTATGCCCTTTTAATTAGTGCATCAATTAGTGCGTTAGTTAACACAGGTAAATAAGGACGCAGATGTGGCAGTGATATTACTAGTGGCTGCTTTATGAAGTGTCATTTTTGACGCAGTAATTAACGCGTTAGAATGAAGATTTGGCTGTTATATCCCATAAAAGTGTGCAATAGGTGCACTTAAGACTTTTTTTAACTTAAGGTTCCAGAATTATACCGTTGTAATCGTTATCCCTAAATAGACTTAGGTTTCGTTTTAAGGAGTTTATATTTTCAAAAAAGAGAGATTTAATGGTTACAATTAGATTGATACAGTTGCCACAGTGAGCTCTTATTCGACGCAGTCATTCATTTAATAATGTACACTCTAAGATAATATTATAATGAGATCTTGAATGCTTTGTATAATTAGCTTGCATATTAGGTCCCACATTTTTAAAAATGTCTGGTAGCTGATTGTAAAGCTATTTTGTCTCAAAAGTAAAATTTTTTTCACATTTTGTTTTTAACGACCAGTAGAAAATTTATTAATTTAGACCAATTAGTTGCTGTTCATAACCTTGCCTATCCAGTTAGATACCCCGGGTTCGTTTTTAAGACGATACCTTTATGTGGCAAACAAATGACTATTCGAGTCTTACTAGTGATGATGTTTTGTGAATTTACTCTTCTATAACCCAAATATACTCTTGTGCGTGTTTTCATTATTATTTATGTAATTATAGGTACAATAATAATAAAACTAAATAAGTACATATTGTATAACAAAATTTAAATATTTAACACATTCTATTTAAACGTTTATTCATGTAATCTTAGCGATAACATCGTTTCGATACGGTATGGTGCGCAGATTCCTTTAACAGTTAATTCGTAGTGTTATGTTTGAAACATTTTATAATAAAGTAAGTACGTAATATATTCAGATTATGAGCATTAGATAACTGTCTGGCGGATAACATAATGTTATGCGTGTTATTATTTAACTAATCGCTGATTCAAAAAACAAAAGCAATGTCTATGTTTTCTCCGTGTAATGTAACGTATAAATTGCTATGTAGAAAATGTTATCAATCAATTTAAATTATAAAACTTTGTATTTGCTGCGATTCATCAAAAACGTTGTATACTGCCTTGAACGAAGAATTACCCTGAATGAATGAATTGTAGCAATTTAATTGCTAATGTATAGTCATGAGTCAATGGTGTAAAACTTGCACACTTGCTACTATAATATAGGAAAGATACAGGTTATCACTTGTTTCGGTGAAGGAAATCATCGTAAGGAAACCTGCCCACCCGAGAGTTCTCCATAATGTTCTCGAAGCTGTGTGAAGTCTATCAATTCACACGTGGCGAGCGCTGCAGCGTGGTAGACTACAGCCTGTACGCCTCACACTGTGTTAGGAGACCCGAACCCAGTAGTGGGACGGTATGTTATGGATTGTAATTATGATGGTTGCATTACATACTATATAAAATAACTAAATAGTTTATTTTAACACACTTTTATACTGTAAACAATTAACTGTTCTATTTACCAGGAAGTAGTTCCTTATGTGGACCCATTCCTAAGGGAAGTTTCAGGTACTTGTTATAAAGATGCATAGGTAATTATCGAAACCAAAGCAGTGTGTGTGTTTAAGTTCAAAAGGAACTTAAAGGAAACATGTCATTCAGGTGGGAAGATTAGACCCAGACAAACATATTCACAAACTTACAGTCATTGCAAGTTAAATAATAAAAAACAAATAAACGTCAGGATCTTTGTAAGAAAAGAAGAAAATTTTTTCATACAAAATTTTATTAAAAAACTTCTTAGATAGCGAATAATAATACAGTAATAATACATTATTTATTAATTAAAACTATGGATAGTAGATATATAATTTTTATTACATAATAATTAATTTAGGTAACAAGTCTTGAATAAAGGTTATCGTACATTTATATTGTACAATGTACTCAAGTATAATTATGTTAATAATTTTACTTAAATTATTCTGATCTATGAAAAACAGTCATACCTCTACCATACATACACACCAACTATCTAGTCGTAACAATACTTTCAGAGTTCCCATTTCTGCATTTAGTACAGTGAATGAGCAGCAATTGCCACTAAAATGAGTAGTAACGAAGCTGTGACAGATGTTGCCGAACCCCTAGCTCTGAGGAACTGGAAAATGTCGGGAGCAGCTCTGTTGCCCCAGGTCAAGTTGTCAATGCTAACGTTAATGACATTCACGCCAGTATTGAAGGTGCTACGAAGTTCGAGCTGGTTTTGGTATAACCAGTTTTGGAACTGAAATAAAGAAACATAAAAGTACTTATAAATATTGTATATTTAAAATGATAGTCATTAAAGAAATGAAATAGATTAATTATTACTGCCTAATCGTGGAGCTAATCTAACTTATACCAGCGGTCTGCTCTACGCGCGAAATTTGACACTAATTCATATTGTCAACGGATTACTTTACGTTGACAGTATTTAATATTCTACAAGGTAACAGATATAATACTTAAAATTCATCGCTCTCGACGTCTTTTTGTTCTAAGCTTTAACTATACTATATTTCAGTCTCTGCTTCATCATCACCACAACCCCACTGTCCCACTGCTGAGTCTGGTCTCCTCACACAAAGCGAGGGGTACACGCTTTAGTCCACGACAATGACCAAGTACGGATTATTAGCCTTGTTATGTGACCATCAAGAACATTAAAGAGAACTCTCATGTGTGCAGGTTTCCTCACGATGTTTTCCTTAAACCAAACTTCAGACTCCTTCAGTCTCCTACTTGTCGTATTATTCTTAAAAAGGCTTACAAAGTTTTCTTTTCGCATGTTAATATAATAATAGGTTTATTCTTTAATATGTTTATATCGTGATAAACAGTTTAAAAACTATTGAAATAATTGTCAACTAATCAACGATCATATAATTCTATTAAATAAACGTAAATATTATAATGACATACCGTTACAATATCTTGGAAGTTAGTCATGAAAGTAGTTAAATCATTGACAGCTACATTTAGACGAGCTTCACCACCGTAGCTGAAACAAAACGACAAATAATGGTTACGATTAGCGATGAAAATGGCGAAAGTTATTCATTTGTTTTTTCGCAACTTTGAATCTTTCTAATAAAATACATGTAACTTTTGACTCATAAAAATATAGGGCTATTTGAAAATTATGAATTTATATGTTCAATACGTTTACTAATCAATATATTTTTCATAATTTCATATTTCTCATTAAGACGATATCAATAAAATGAAATTGCCGGAAAACACGACTTTCTTTATGTTACTAACATTTCAATTATTTTTGATTATATTATATATCGACTATAATGTCGTCATGTAAGAGTTTAAACACTATGGAAATAAACAAAAAAAAAATAGGTAAAATAAACAGATCTAACATTTAAAGTTCTCTAAAATTCTCCAGTTCATATATTTTCCGCCAGTTCCCATATTTTATTGAAAAATACATGAATTTTAATTGTAATTTTCAACCCTAGTTAGTTGTAAGAGGAAATTAACAAATTAATAAAAAAATATATTAAATAGCTTTAGAACCTTAAGCAAAGAAGAGTGTTTTTATATTAAATGTTAGCAACCGGATTCATTTTTGTTTGAGAGGCCTCGAGAATTTTCATAGAAATGATTTAATATAACTATTCATCCGTTTGAAGCCAGGTAACAACTTTGGCAGTTAATTAAAGGATATAAGTACCTTAACACACACACAACACAGCGCTAATCAATCTGAGGTTTTTTAAATGATGTCTGCTATTTATGGCAAAAGAGATGAAACAATTTAATCAATCCCTACAATTGTTTACTTTACCTCATTACAATCGAGCAATCAATTTTACCGCTTTTTAGAATCATAGTCAAATAAATTTTCTATATGATTATTAAAATATAACTTCAACTTACGTTTCTCTGATGTTATTATATTGTGAAAACAGGAAATTGAGAACAGCATTGAAATTCTCCCGGTTTCCTTGAAGAGCGAAAAGAAAAGCGTTTGTGCGGTCGTGCACTCTGATCCTGTCGTTGTACATTGATTGGAAGAGGTAACTGAAATTAATACATTTTATTAGGTATCATTCTTGTTCTCATCTCTATATTACATCATTTATGCATCAATAATTAAATATTTAAAAAGGTATATCAATAATAATAAACCTAGTAATATAAAATACGAATAACATCAACCGATTTCACTGTTGTCTTTGTAGATGTTGCATGACTAGAAAGATAAAAATATTATAGGCTATCAAATTGTAATGTATCCATTATAAAGAATACTTAAGTATTTTCTCAAACTTTGCTGTCCACGTCTGAACAGACAATAATAGTGAGCGTCGTTATATAAATATATATTTACTGTTGTAAAGAAGCTTGATCCCTGGTGCAGGCAAGGGTTCGCAGCATGACTACCATGTCAGCCGTGTTCTCGGAGGTATTGTACTTCTGGAAGAGGAAGTCGTAGTCGGAAGCGTTTCCGTTTCGGAGCCCAGTGCAATACACGTAGCGGCGGGCATTCACCGGGACCCTACAACGAGATAATTTTACGATCAAACTAAAGTTACTAACTGCCTTGAGTACTGCAGCTGAGTAAATTTGATTAATGACATACAAGTAGGAGGCGTCTTCCTTGAAACGATTCCACTTCTGTTGGCTGTCATTGATACAACCTTCGTGGCCCAAGTTGCAAGCGAAGTTCATTATCTGCATTCTGTTAAGAATAGTCGACGTGGAATCCGTCGCACTTTCTTCATATCCTAAATGCTGGATCACGTTCTCCATGGACTCCAGAAGGAAAGCCTGATTGAAGAAGAAATAAAATATTGTCATAATGAATGCGGTTATTTTTGACAATATGCATTGTATATTAGATTTCCCGGCTACTACCGTATCATATTTAATGACAATCGTTCAATTACATATTATTATGTTTGAATATCGGTGTTGTTTCAGTATAAAATGTTACAAAAAAAATGCACACTTACATTGATTTCATCGAAGGCGACCGGCAAATGCTCGAGTCGTCTACGGAGCCAATCAAGCTGGCCAAGCGCTCCCGCCCACACATAGTAGTCAGTCTCATCCTTTAGGAAAGACAGCACGTCCAAACCACGCTCGATACTAATCTTTTGGGCTCTGATGAAGTACAAAACGTCATTGACGATCTGAAATAATACGACAAGAACATTTCAAAAGATAACCTCATTTCTAAATAACATATTTGGGTTCGATAAGTTTCAATGAAACGTGACAAACCTGAGCCCTGTTAAGTTTGTGGAATACGGTTCTGTCCCTCCGTAGAGCAGCAGCAATCATCTCCCAGTTGTGATCATCGTAGTTGACGCGGTAGTACCCTGAGAGAGTGATAAGTAATTACATATTTACTACCTTATCATACTTCTTCATTGCTACAAATAATGCCAATTCTTTGATCAAATTCTAGTTAACTAAAATTAAATTTTTAATTTGGCTTGTTATAAACAAAATCAATTCATGTTCATCTCACCAGATTGCGCTATGTTAAAGACGACCCAGTTGTGTCCAGCCTGACCCTGGATAACCCTCGATTTTTCAGTTAATACGAAGCTGGGCTTGACGCTATTGAAATTGGGGTTGCCGCCATGGGTCCACGTGATAGGGATGTGCCACAACGAATCCGGAATTTGACCACTTAGTTGAAAACGTTCCTGTAATTAATGTTTGCAGATTTCAAAGTTATTTTAGTTTAATCTAAATTTAGACTAAATTTATTAGCTTAAACGTTGAGAAGGATGTTGATTAATATCAGTAAATAGTTATTGAGATAAAAAATATGTATCCAAGTTCTGACGCACGACTGAAACGAATTTCCTTACGTTTATATTACAATCAAATATGGATGTTTATACATATATATGCTATACTGCTAAAACTTATTACATAACCGGCCATAGATTTTAAGCCATCTGTGACGTAGCCTTCCGTAATTTACAGTTACGCCACCAGTTAACCAACTTCGTTACAATAATTATAATCTACATTTTTTATTACTACTTCTTCTACAAAGATAAATTTAAGAAAGCATTCTGCATTAACGTCAATTAGAAACAAAATATCTCCAGCTATTATATTTGTCATACCCCTCATCTCATGAGAGGAGACTCGAGCCCAGTAGTGGGACAATTATGGGTTGTAATGATGATGATGATGATTGTATTTGTACCGGAGTATAAAACCTTTTGCAACCATGGGTTGTTAATTGTGGATTTATAGTTAACTAACTTGCAACTCAAACTGACCTGTTCAATATTTATCTGACCGGTTCTCATATTAACATTTACATTGACAACAGGAGCGCCAGGATTCTGGACCCAGGTGTCCAAAACTGTACCAATATCGATATCAGGATAGTCTGTTGCAAAAGTAGGGTCTTCGGCGACAGCTTTCCGGAATCCATTATAGACATCTTCTGGGTATCCGACATCATAAGCACTGGCACAAAGAAAAATCATATTTTAAAATATAAATAATAAGCTTTTAGCAGTAGCCAATCAATGGAATAAAGGAAATACTTAATTTGCTAATAACAACAAAACGTAAACACTCACTGTTCATTCAGATAGTATCGTAGACTGTTCCTGAAGGTTGTGAAACCAATAAAATTCTCAATCATTCTTAAGACCGATCCCCCTTTAGCATAACTGGTTGCACTAAAATGTGATGAAATAGAAGGATTGTTAGACACCGTAGACCAATTCATTGGAGCTGCTGATGGAGAGGCGTCTGAATTTAATCCTGTGTGTACTTGATTTACTACAAACTGATCATCCATTTCCAACGAAGGATCAACCTGGAATCAAATTTTATATGAAAACACTACATGATACTGAATTTTTTTAAGATGTTTTTTCTTTTTCAAAATATCAAATAAAATGGGAAGGCAAATTACTTAATTTATACCGTTCGTATCCTGTTTGGATACTTGTGTTGGGTACAGACAATTAAATTATTTTCAGATCTATAATGTTATTAGAATAGTATCTTATGGGATCCTTTATTATAAACTGGTACCCTAACAGAAAATTCTAATTTTACATATTGAAAATAATTTTAAAAGATAATACAACACATTTTTAATTCGTACTTACGTAATGTACAGCAAAGTATTGATATAAAGTGGCATAGGATTCGTTTATCCACAAATTGCTCCACCAAAAGCAAGTGACCAAGTTGCCGAACCATTTATGAGCAAGTTCATGGGCCAATATTGCCGCAATAAAAAGTTTGTTGTTAAGGTTTGTATGCTGAGGGTCGTACAGCAGATAGGCTTCTCTGAAATTAAAAAAAATAGATCGTAACTTATACATTTTCTGTGAACTATCAATAAATATGTTTCGTGCAAATTTAGCAGGCATACCTGTAGTTAACCATGCCCCAATTTTCCATAGCACCGGAGGGGAAATCTGGAAGGGCAATGTGGTCATTCTTCATCGGATTACCTTGTCCCATTTCATAATAATCTATATCAAAGTACATGTTAAGTGCCTCTGTTATTTTGAGTCCCATATCAGCAGCAAATTCATGTTGATCGGTAACACCTGGGCGTGAGACAATACCGAATGGTCTGGCTGGGGTACCAGTCAGGTTTGTTTCTACAAAGTCACTGACATGGAAGGCAATGAGGTACGATGAAATGATCGGAGTGGGCACAAATGTTTCACGTACACGATTTCCAGACAACCTGAAAGATATTATGTTTGCTGGATTAATCATAATGATTAATAATTTAATTAATGTTAAATTTAAAATTTGTTCCATCGAAGCAACTGTTTTATATATTATTTCTTATTCTTAAATATAATTGATTGAAATTTACACTTGGGTCTCTGCGATAGGCATATTCGAGTACGACGGACTGAGGTGACTGTCACGAGTAATGGAAAGCACGTATGGGCATTTGAATTGAGGTTCGTCCAAACAAGGGAATGCTTTTCTCGCATGGTAAGGCTGGAACTGAGTCGTCGCGTATTCCCTGAAAATAAATACTTCACTTAGTAATTTTTTTCTTTACATAATTAAGTATTTTTATTTCCAAACTTTTCATAATTATCTTTAAGCGAATCATACCTTACTTCGTTTCCTAAGTGATAATATCCCTTATAGAAGCCACGGTCAATTGGATTTTCATTTATTTGGCCGAGGTATCTGATAGAAATGGTGTATTGGCCAACAGTGATGACGTTGGCAAAGTTGATCTTCAGGATCTCGTAGTAGCTGTCGATCTCGAAGGGAACAGGCACTCGCAGTGCTACCGGTCGGTTTTGCGCGTCAAGCACATTCACAGCAATAATGCTTACCACGTTTTGATGTACCACTATTTGAGTCAGGTTTTCTCTAACCTAGAATAAAAGTCATATATTAATATAAGTTTCACATAAAAGGCGCGACTCTGACTTTTAGAAGCTATTCTAAAATTTCAGAACCAATATTTGATCGTAATGAAAATTTGTTCAAAATAATTAAACTAAATTAATTTTCAATTATAATTAATTGTTATCCAATAAGACCAACGTTA
Organism: Calpodes ethlius; assembly: GCA_018251375.1. NCBI lineage: Eukaryota > Metazoa > Arthropoda > Insecta > Lepidoptera > Hesperiidae > Calpodes > Calpodes ethlius. The sequence continues at coordinate 12,774 of DWPA01002417.1, forward strand.
CATAGTAAAATAAAATAACCCAAATGGACTAACTGAGATCATGAAAAAAAATCATAAGTAACTTTGAAATAATTTAGTTCCAGAGACTCGGTATTTAAGTTCTATATCTGAAATATTCCCTTTGAATGTTATTACCATATACAATGGATTTAATTTACTGTATGGACAATGACGTCATCATTCATAAAATCATTATTTTTTTGCCTCTCGTTATTTATTAATGTTTCATTGCTTTTAGCGACAGTGCTGTTCAAATTCAGTTGTTATAATATTTCAGAACTTAAAATTCATTTTAGCAATAAATAATTCTTATCTTTATTAGATTAGCACTAATTTCACATTCTTATATTTCAGTCATTCACTAATGACTATCTATAATCAAAAAGATAACAAATAGATGCCATCTTGAAAAACCAAAAAAATGGTTTATCTTATAATAATAACTAAGATAAATAAATTTTATTTTGGCATGATAAAAAATTATTTGACGTAAAAAATTTACTAATCACAATAAACTCGCCCTTGAAGTTTCCATCGTCTTTAAAAGTAAATGTTCATTTGCAACTTATCTGAAAACTCTGGCTTTCGCTAACTCTGATATTTCAAGTAATGATACAATTCAGATACTTGCCTCGATATTCATTTCCACGAAACCATTGAACCTTGATTCGGACAAGTAGACATCCAAGTCCACACGCATGTACGTCGGTCGGACATTGTCCAGTATCCTGTACTGAGGGTCATCTAAATTTGTGGAATAGCCAATGAGCTCAAAATTTGATCTAAATTCATCGTCAGAGTGAGCTTGAATGGAGCCAATAAGGAGAAACAGAAACCCAGCGACAACTGTCGGACCTATAAGCAAATTATTTCATTATATTATCCCCATATCATAAAAGTCTTATTTCTTACATAAGCAATAACATCGTGTTAATGCAATAACAAACTTAACCTTTCATAGAACTTTAATGCCATTGAAACATTGATCTTCGCGGCGTCGAAGCTATGATAGCCAAGTGTTGAATCGTATGAACATCAGAAACACTAACCTATCCGTCTACTTAATAAAAGTTTCCTCATAAACTTACACATCTAAGTCTCTCGTAATTTAAAGATATTTATTGAAAAAAATGTCAATTGATGTCCGCATATTTGTAAAAAAGCTGCAATAATTGCGACTATGTCGTAATTTAATGTCGTAATTTTAAAGTATTATTTTAGACATTATGATATGAATAATCTACTTAAGGTTGTGTGAAGCCTGTCAATCTGCCGTCGGAAAGTGAAGTGGACTATATTCTATAGTTGTTATTTCCTGGCCTTTCATTCGCTATAGATGTATACATTTTATTGCATTATTTACTATGTACAATAATACGAAACTCAATAATTTCAACACTCAACACTCTTAGCGAAAGTGAAGCGAAAGATCCCGGGTTCGGTTCTCAGCTGGTGTAGACATTTGTGTAAAAGATAAATGTTTGTTCTCAAATCACTGGTGTTAGCGATGTTGTATGAATCCTATTGCGGAGGCCTAAGTTTTTTGGAAACAGGACTTTTAGAATTTAGATAATTAAACTCGAGAGTGGCATTCATTTAAAATTCAAAATCTCTGGATAAATAATACAATTTAAAATAGTTTTGATTTAATACAAGAAATGAATTATGTATATCCGAATACTTTAAAAACCTCTTGAAACAAATCATGGCCAGAAATTAGAAATAATATCGATTAATGTAAACTTAATTAAAATCTAGATTGAATACTCTTTTACTGAGTTGATGCAGTTAAACATTCAACACGTTTAACACTTCCAGTTAGTGTCATGGTTATCACTTATAATACATAAAAAAATAAGTTTACTAAACTACTTACCCATGACGACAGCTACCAACTACTATTCTAGAATAATGAATGCAACAAACACATTAAGTGTTTCAAATTTTATCTCTTATAATTTTATCATACGCATTTAATTAAGTCAGCCAGTAATCTATTGTATTGATTAAAATTGATTAAATCTCGAAGATAATATAATTAAGTAGGTATTAAGTAGATACAATACAGGCAAGGATTTAGATATATATAATTATTCAAGTTACCCAATCTTATCAGATCTATTTTCAATAGTGTTATACAAACCTCAGTTTATTATGAATAACACTAATTAATCATTTAGAGCAGATTGCTGATAGCGGCAGTGTGTCAGTGTAATATAAATAATTATTACTACTTATAAACGTATCTCTGATAGTATTATAGAGTCGAGTAAGATCAAAATTTGTACAAAAGCAGGTACCAACGAACAAAACTTAAGAGTCTGACTGCAACATCATTATAATAATGAAATAACTTACTATACTTGTATGATAGATATCTAAATAGAATCCTCTATTTGTTGACTGTGTGTTGACCATAATAATATTATATGTATATTTATTACTGACATAAAAAATCTAAATATATATATATATAGTTTTTAGACATTTGTGAGCTTTTAGATATTTTTTTTATTTCTAGAACTTTTTAGTTAAAGTTGTTTCAGTTTGAAAATGGCTACTAACACTCAGTCCATAGTAATATTTCCATATAACAATGTATTTGGCGCAAGCTTCTCGAAACTGCGTTTCTCTCCATTTCTATTGTTGTTTTAGAGTTTTTATTATAAATGTAATAATTGGGCATTTACTCAATAACTTCGTCCTATTAGTTGCTGCTTTTTTAGAATTAAAATATTCGGCAGTCAATAGAGCATAATATTTCTAGTACTAAACTTATGAATTTCTGTTTTTCATTCTATCTTATTCAGAATAATAAGACGTATACTACGCTGAAACAGTATACTCATGCTTAAAAATATCTTTAGTAGATCATCGGACCAGAAACCGTGTGAATATAATTCGGTTTAAAGAGCTTTATTTCTCACTTACAATGAGAAAATTTAATAATATAGAGTATAGTTTTGTTCGGCGAAGTTATGAGAGTGTGTGTGTGTATGTGGCACTATGGGTGCGCGCGCGTTCGTGTGT
>DWPA01002418.1:0-15798 GCA_018251375.1 Calpodes ethlius
GCTTCTGTCGCCTTTTACGACACCCTGTTCTGCCGGCATGGGATTGGGGTTAGTATTCTAGGCCGCCCCAATACGGCTTTAACGTGACATACAAGTTTGATTTTGTTACAACTTAAAGCTATTATAGACCTCTGAGTATTTGATATAAATTTCAGCTGCATTCGCATTCCTAAGGAAAAGTGATCCTATAAGGGTTCCATATTTTTCTTTCGAGGTAGAGAACCCAAAAAACAATTTAAATCGACTCCAAAATTAACATATAAGTATATGTTAATATAATATAATAATTCGTTTATTACCCGTGGTTCGATCGCTAAATTCTACTGGTCGATCTAAGAATAAATAGATAGATAGATAAATAGAATTGAAAACTTAAGTTTGTAATAATTATCTTAGTACTTAAACTTAACCTGTAATATTTTTGTTACTCTGTGTCTTACACCTCACCACATTTTCCTGTATACATTTTTTAAATATAGGTGAATGCCCGTCAACAAGATGTGTGATCCGATTGAAAGTGGTTGCTCATGGGCATCAGTGATACGAAACGTGCCAAGAATTTATTAAAGTCAAAGAAGACCGATGAATCCTCCTTGATTGCACATTCTTACCTTACGGATTCATACGTTATTGATTCATACATCATACCTTACTGATTTCATTTGAACAATTAAAGATTTTTGAACACCTGAGCCGTTACGAAGAACCAAATCAATACAATTATCTACATTAATAACAACTACAACTCATTCCCTCCAAACCCTCCAATAATACTGACTTACCATAAGAAGCGAGCAGAATAAAACAGTCCAATACATTTCAGACATACTCCATCGAATTAAATTCTACCTTAAACACTAAGTATAAAGTTGACTTTAGATCGTGAGCCTTAATCTCAACATGAGTTAATAATGTTTTCAGCTTTGCAGAGGTAATAAAGTTTCTTCATCAATTGCACTGTACGAGGGAGGTGGCACAGAAATATCGAATGCAAACCGTGAAATGGAGTGGCTTGTTCAATCTTATATAAATTGAAAATATTTATTTCAAAACGATTCTGAGTTAACTGATGTTTTAGTTTATCAGTGCTCAACAACTTAAATATAACTTCCTGCATTAAAATTGTGAGACGGCTGAATAGTTTTGTAAAACTGCCTTCCGTGCATTTCGATTTAGTTCAATGGTTAGCTGGTAGAGAATTGAGCATCGTAATATTTAAATAGGAAAGAGAGAAAGAGAAATAAAACGAAAAATTGAAGGCTAAATATTATGGAGTTAAGATTAAAAAGTAATGGCTAAGTTTTTAAAAGACTGAAGAATAAACATAGAACACACCGTTAACGACTCAGTTGCCTAGTCGGTAGTGATCCTGCTTGCGAAGCGAGAGGTTCCTTGTTCAGTTCCCGATCGGGCCAGACATTTATGTTACAGATAAATGTACGTTTTCGGGTTATTGGTGTCAAAGATGTCTAATTTGTGTTATCCATGCCACCCATAAACCAGGGAATCCCATTAGGGAGGGGGGTATGAGTGTGTAAATGTGTAAAAATATTTTTATCAGAACGTTTGTCATTATATAATCTTGAAGTAATAGATATTTCAAAGTAATCTGTTATAAAGAATATATCATGAAATGCACAATCGCACATACGTGATTCGAATAATTATTTATTCGAACTGTTGGCAACCAACATTTATAACTTTTATATATTTTTATTATTAATAAACAAAACTGACGTTGTTAACGTATAATAGGAAAAATATGTGCCATTATATAAAATATCGAGAAAGCGTATAGTAAATTTTTATTTTATCTCCTCGTCGTAACATATATTTATTTCGGCACGAAGAAGAACAACTACAGTTCACTCCAACACGAACGTTATTCGAAGAAGTAATTACATTGATATAAAATATTTTCTGAAATAGTATCTGCCGAAGAATATGTTATGCTGTAAAAAGTACATATTCAGCCATATATTGAACGCCAATCCCATGCTTATAGCAGGATATTCATATACCTTAGCCACCTTAGATTGGCATAAGCCGGTCCATATCCTTGGTGGGCTTCACGTAAGCGTTGGTATTGTAAAAAAAGATAAAAACAAGAAATAGCTATCCAGTCTGAAACAAAACGACTCGTTTAGCGTTTGAGTCAAGCAAAAAATACTAACTATCCAGGCAGACTTCAAGGAAAGATATTACTGACTAATTAATTGTATTATATTGTTATTATTATCTTTCTTTGAAGCCTGTTTGGATAGTTACTATCTTGCTTGAGTCAGCTACTAAACTGCTCTTTTAGTATTAGGCTTGAAAATTAGTTAGTTCTTCTTTTTCTTTCTTCTTTTCTTTGGACAAGAAAGCATCGGTAATTCCTTTGGTGTCTCTAACGGTCATGGACGATTATGTCAACTTACTGTACAAGATGAGTTAAATATAAAAAAATACGCAAATATCAACTTTAATATCAAATAATTTAACTTGATATCCCAATAAACAGAATAATAAAAAGTCAACAATGATTAGCATATTTTTTTTTTATTATTCGTTACGTAGAAGGCTGTGGATGTTTATTAGTCATTGTACAATAATTCAATGAATAGTTACTCTGACATAACATGATATTCGGTGGCTTAACTACCAACAAAGCTGTTTGAAATACAATTGAAAGTCAAATCTACTAGCTACTCCAATGCACTCTGCTTCGAGAAACAATAATAATATCTACTCGCGTCAGGGCAACCAGAACTTTGGAGTTTCAAAGCGTAGTGCAATGCAATAGTATTTCCTTGATCAAGAATATTAATTCAAAATCGTAGATCTGCTGAGCATCACTAATTATCTTTGGATGGTATAAAATGTATTCATATGGTATTAAATTTTCCTATATCATAAGACATTAGGAAATTTACTAAATAATATTTTTAAAAGCTTTTATTTAACTTGAAATGTTTGTTAGTTTATTTGTATGTTTGTTTGTGTCAAATCTTGCAAGCTAATTAAAAAATCCTGAAATTTTACACTTTGCTTTAGTTCTGATGACAATGCATCTTTACGACAAATATGACCTGATAATATTTAGACACAGCTCCAGACGAGAGTACTCCTTAATGGTGAATAACCACACTAACTACATTTTTTGCTGTAGGTATAAAAACTTGTTTTTTAATTTTATAAATTATTAATTTAATTATCATACGTGAATGCTTGACCAGATTCTCACTAGATGTTTAGTTGCGATTACTAATACTAAGAAATTATTACTATAACTTAATAATAATGAAACTAACTGAAAACGCTCAGAGCGAATTCGCTCAGCGTTACAAATGTGTATACATTCGACTTAATTACACCTGGGGTCTAATATTGCGGTGCAAATTGTAGTTATATTATTGGAATTTGTTTACAAATTATCATTACCTTTGATATAATGCTTGTGGGAATAAAAGTCTCAGTAGAGCGTATATTTGGGCATACAAGCCTATTAAATATCATATTAAGTCAACGAAGTGTATGCTTCTATAATATTCAAATAAATTAAAAGGGTTTGTAACTTTCATTCAAAAAGCTTTTTGCAATTCAAGAAACTTAATTATAACAGAAATTACAAATTAATTATATTCTATAATTGCTTTCCAGACCAAAAATATCTGAGTGAAGCCATATACATATTGTTTTGTTGAACAAATTATTATTTATTCTTCTTTAAGTTTTGTTTGCGGTGAATATAAATTATTAATATAATATAAAGAAGGTTTCATAGAATTCTCAGCGCCGTGAAAACTTGAATATTTCTAATAATTTATGTTAGTAATACTAATTAATTACGCAAAGCGAAGAAAAGAACTAAAAACATGATACCTAAAAAGAGTAAAGATTCGCTATCGTTAGGAAATAAAACAAATTGGACGTGAAAAATTAATCTTTGTTTTCAAAACCACAAAATGGGGCTAAAACTTGGCTCCAGTAAAACGGTTATATTTATAGATCAGTCTCTAGCTCCAAACATATAGCTGGGCGTTAAATTCTCATAAAATGGGTATAAATATCATAAAGCTAGGTTATGGAGTATGTATTTTAGTTTATAAAATGAATATTACTGAACTGATTTTAATTAATTAGTGGATAAATAAATAATTATGATAATTGTTTGTTTGTTTGAAAGCAATAACAAATTGAGAAAGGAATAATTGATGCATTTTTATACGCGTATTGATATCACAATCTCCGTAAGTCGAATAAAAGGGGTTCTACTGTAAATTTTCTGCAGGGATTTTAATAATCCTAAATTACTTAATCAAAGAAGATAAATGTCAATAACCTTTCCAAAACTAAGATTAGTTACAGTATGGTGAATTTTTTTTTATAATTTTTGTTTTAATTATTCATTTTCAAAATTACATGTTGTTAAATACGTTTAATCATGTCGATCTAAAGATATACAATCTCTAATAAGCGTAAGATCTACATAATGTAAATGTTAGTATATGTATAAATTTGCGTATCGTTAACTAATGAGTTTAATCACAAGCGAAAAATGAATTTTTTGATTTAAAAATAAAACGAATTTAATTTTTACTCAAATCAATGAACTTAAGTTATCTCCGAACATTCTATTTTAAGTTCATTGTTAAATGCGTACATAGATATTCTGAAGCAATTGAAAATATACCAAATTGCGAATAGAACTAAGGGAGATTTTTGCTTGACAGTTGGTAAGTCATCACATTACACTTGAACTCACGGACCCATTCATGCTTTATCTACATCAGAGGAGGTAAAACCTCTTTCGGATCGATTAAAAATGATTCAGAGGGTCCTTGACGTTGAAACCTTTTCATGGTCAAACAATGCACTGTCGACATTGGAGGAGTGACGTCAAGAATTTGTATTAATTTTGTTTTTAATGAAGAATTTATAATTTAGCAAAAATCGTGTTAGGCAAAAAAAAACTTCTTCTAAACCTGTAATAATTACAAAGAAAACTGCCAATTTGACATTTTAAACAAGTAAAAGCACAAATGGAAAGACGGCTTACTCTTTGAAAACTAAAACTGAAATTAAATTATAAGTAAGCACACTTCAAATACTTAACGACGAATTATCAAGATTCTCCACAGGAAATATTGCAATCTAAATTTTACATCCAGTGCTTTATTTGGCATCCTAAAATTTTTGGGGGGTGGTACAGTGAGACCCCCAAGTTTAAAATAATTTCAATGAAAATTTCATTAGAAATTATTCATACTCATCCTTCGACTGTTTGTATCAAATGCTTTGAAAGCAAATTTTAAAACTCGACACTATAATTTAAAAAATACTTTAATAAAGAATTTGTTAGAATACTAACAATATACATTTTATTACTTCCTTATATTATAACATATTTAAGGAACTTGTTTTAAGCGAAGGTAAAAATAATAATCAACTAATTTATTAACTATAAAACATTCAATAAATAAAAAAAATGCGTGTTTTCCACATGTAGAAGTCTTAAAAGAATATTACAGAAAGTAACAAAAAAGATTAACAGAGTGTACAAGAAATATAAATATTTTAATACAAAAAGAGGTAATCAACAAAATGTCTTATTTGAAATATGGAATGTCTTTGGTATAGTTAGGTAAATAATACCTATACAGAGGTTTCAACTAATATATCGGTGGTCGAACTTTACTTGCAAAACTTCCCATAATATTACCTGGAGGAAAGTAATTTGCAACAACATAAATTTGACCTTCTTTAGACTTAACCATTCCAACGCCTACTTCTTTACTGTCTTCCCAAACAACTTGACTGAAGTGACCGGAACTTAGCGAAGTAGGTTCTCTTCCAAATTTATGATCTTTAATTTCGCTGTACCATTTATCTACCGGGTCTCTACCAGAAACTACGAAGTTGGGCTCAGAAGACCAGGCGTAGAATATGTTCTCTCCATAATCATTTTGGTCTCGATGGCTCATGGTACCTTTTTTTGCTAAAACCTTTGCCCATTCATCAGCATATTTACATAGCTTTTTGCTCAATTCCAATGGTTGGACACCGTGCTTTCTTCTATACTCATTGTGAGCTTTCAAAAAGTCCTCTTCAAACTTGCCTCCTTTATCACTAGATATAGATGCAGACCTGAACTTAGTAACTAAATCGCTTAAATTCTTACTACTTCTCTTATCTTTCGGTGAAGGTGGACTCAAGTTATTATTTGTTTCACGAGAAATACTTGAAGAGCTATACGTTGAGGAAGAGTAGGTGGACGAAGATCTGAACTGAAATGCTCCGGGCGGTGGAACATTTTTCGCAAATTGGTTGCTATAATTTCCTGGTGGATAATAATTGGCTACGACATACAATTTTCCTGATTTACTCTTAGCACATCCAATGCCAAGTTCTTTAGTAGTTTTCCAAACGATTTGGGTGAAGTGTCCACAGTTTAAGACTTCTGGTTCTCTTCCGAAAGAAAATTCGTTAATCTCACTGTACCATTTATCTACGCAGTCTTTAGCTGTTATTTTAACGCTAGGGTCTGCTGACCATCCGCAGTAGATACTTTCGCCATATTCTTGGTCAAGGCTATACGACATAGCATCTTTTTTAGCTAATTCCTCTGCCCATTTCTGGGCTACTCTGCTGATATCTTTATTTAAAACTAATGGAGGTGCACCGTGTTCTCTTCTATACTCGTTGTGGATTTCTAGAGCTTCGTTTTCGAAGTCGCTCGACTTCGAACTTCTAAATATCTTACTCTGTAATAGAAAAATTTATGTGATTAATAAAATACATGCAAAATTTTAATTAATTGATATTTATTATGAATCAGTGAATTTAAATGAGTGTATTAAATTTGTTAATAGAACATTACCAAACATACAAATAGAATTATTATTTTAAAGCTTTGACTAATTGGAACATTAGGAAAAATGTTTTGGAGTAATAAAAACTTAAATTTCCTACAATACTTAAGTAGTGCCATAAAAATATGTTTTAATTTAAAAAATACGTTTCACTCCTTCTCTTAAAAAAATATGCTTATGTTTTACAATAAAACATGAAAAGAAATCTTTAAATATCAATACCACATTAACTAATCCTTGGTAAGTTTATCACACAAAATTTTAAAACGTTCAACTGGGAAATTACACTAACCTAACCTTATACATAAATATACGTCAGTTCAAGTTCAGTTATTTTAAATTAAATAAAACAAATGGCGTCCAAAACAAAACTAAGAACCTCATTACCTCTAACATACAGACCTAATTTAAAGATACTTAGTCATACTACCAAAGATTCTATGACACATTTAAAACGTATCACTTATGAACTTTGATAGTCGCTCAATTAAGGATAGCTTGTTATCAACACAAAGTACCCACTAAACAAAACTAACATCAACAATTGGGGCAATTTCGGAGATTAATTATCTGTGTGTCATAGCGGAAATAAATTAATGCTATCAAGTTACATAATTGGCGCGATCATTATGACATACTGGTCATTTACGTATTTAACGTAATTTAATTTTACCGCAACGAGTTGGTAACTTTTGACTAAATTCATCCATTCATTAATGTAACTTTTGACATATACCCGATAATGATATAAGCATAGTTTTATTGACAGGCAACATGGATAGAGGCAACAAAAGAATACAATATTTTTTGGGCGGTGTCAATAGTGAAGCTAGGTGTTAGTTTCGATATATCATTTTAGTAATATCGATATTATTTGGAGCTCTTTGATAATATATTGAGGAGTATTCAAGTATATTTTTCATAATTAATTAAACAATGACGGCCCCGTAGTCCAGTTGGTAGTGACCCTGCCTGCGAAGCGAGGGGTCCTGGGTTCGATTCCCGGCCGGGGCGGATATTTATGTGACAGATAAATATTGTTCTCGGGTCATGGGTGTTAGTGACGTGTTACTTGTGTTGTCCATGCCACCCGCGACACAGGGAATTCTACCGCGGGGGTATGAGTGTGTTGGCGTTTATAAAAAAAAAATGCTAACACACTCGTTACTCTATGATTGCCAGTGTCGCGGGTGATATGTATATCACAACAATATCCAGAAAAATACAGATAAATATCACTTTCAACTTAGTCATCCTTTACTCATGGGCAACTCTGAACGTCTGAAATCAATATTCTAAATACATATACTTTTTGGGTATCTATAATATTTTTGATAACTTTCTGCCAACGTCTCAGAACTGCACGCCATTTTATTTGACCGTTGCCTTTTGAAATAATAAATTAAAACTAGCGTCTATCGCTACTTTAATTTATGCTTCCGCATTCTCTTTCTATTTACTTTCTTGAAGAAAACACTGTTAACCAAACAAGAAGTTGGTTTCTATAAAAGTAGTCTAGTCGTAAAATGTATCTAAACTTGTTTGCTGTACTCGTAAGTAGCGTCTTTCATCAGCTTCGCATTTAAGGCAATAAATAAAGTAACATTGAGGGATTGTAGCATTGCCAAGTACGGATCTTCTGCAAGGATGAATTTGGAGCACGAATTTGTACGTTACTCAAATACGAGAAGATTTAAAAGATTGAATCTGGGAAGGAATATCATACTTAGGCAGAGTACTTAAGCACTTAAATATATTTCGTAAGTTAAAACTTTTGGTTTAATAAGCAATATTGGTACACGAATGGAATTAATGTTATTGAAATGGATAATACAATTTGTGCGTACAAGTGTGGATTCGTTTGATTTGTCTTTAGAAGTACTTTCGTCTTTAAGCTTTCGATAATGAAGTCGGGAGTAGGCTACGGTCAGTTAATAACCGAATTAAGTCAATTATTTCTTAGACTGGCCACCAAGCCATCAAAACAAATACATTGGGTGCCTGTTGAAAATATTTTTTATTTACAAAAAGAGAACAAAGCACTTTATTTCGAGAGCCGATTTACATACGATACTTTACTATCGACTTTTTTTGTTTTAAAATAAAACTCGTAAAAGCATAATTCCCAGTAGAGCAGTCAATGTCGTTAAAATATAGCAAAATTTAGAACGCAGGGAAATAAAATTTTACGGTTACATACAATACGAAGCAGAAAAAACATAACGTTGATGGATTAATTAATACTTTTTTACAAAAAAGTGGTCTGTGCATATTCAACCATTAAGTTTTTATCATAGTCCTTAAGCCAAAATGCGGAATTAAATAAAATTTTGTCATTCTTTTCAAAAACTTTAACGATATCAAAAATATAAAGAAATACCTCTTTTTTAAAGAGATCTTTTAAATATAGCTTTATCGAAATATCTATTATTTTATATACTTATCTGATAGGTATTCCAAATCTTTTTTGAAATTACTGTTTTATTTTGTACTATTCAGTTTTAACATAAATCTGAACAAGATTTTCCAGCCATTTTGATTTTTGAAATGCGCACTAATATTTAACCAAGAGACAATTAAACTTTAAAGGTGAGGGTACCTTGTATTAATAAGCCGGACCGTTACACGTTTTAATACATATAGATACTACTAAACGTATTTATTAAATGTTAAATTTACTAAATCTCTTCCTTAAATTTAATGAATTTTAAATCATATAAAATATTTATTACACTCAATTTGGAAAAAATAATTGAACAAATAAATAACATTGTGTGCATACGACACTTCATATTGTCCAGATATATTTGAAAATTCACTTCACTACTGGTTACTTACACACAAAAATAAATATTTTTTTATATCTTATAAACATTTTACTTTGATATTTATAATTTTAACAATAACGTTCCACGTTTCCAACTAATATTCAGTATTTTCTCCCAAAAAAGTACGAAATAAATTTTTGCGCTCGCGAACTCGAAAATTACCTCTATCTCAAAAGTTGTAAAATGGGGCGCATTTTCAAAGCACAGCTTGAGAGCGCTTAAAATAACACCGAATAAATAAGGAAACCGAGAGCGAACTAAAAATAAAGAAATTCCTTAGATAATAATACTGCCAGATGGCAATATACGAGACCTTATACGAACAGGAATATTTCAGAGCTGGTTTTAAATTCTGTATTGCACCCATAAACACTTCAGCAGGACTTATAAGGCTCCAAGGACTTAGTTCTATGCATTTAAATCTTAAAACAAGACTAACTTAAGTTGTAAATTTTACCACCGATACTTACATATATTTTTTTAATACTTTGTTGATTCTATACCAATAACGATCGGTGAAGGGCGAAAAGACTTTATTTATTGTTATAATGATTCGTAAAAAAATTATAATCATTCATTAAATACAAATATAACACGGAAAGACGAATTGCAAAAAAGGATTATCCGACAGAAAACAACAACTTCACAGCTACGAGTTCTCGTACCAGACGATTCGTCGTAATGATTCATAAATACGGATTCGTACGTTGGACTATTCGTGATTTTTCACGATTCAAGAGCACGAGTTCTTCGTCTGAAAAAAATAAAAACGGGTAAACCACAATCCTGAATTTATAAGGATTCATCAATGTGTGAATGGGGTACTAGAGCAGCGGTAGCATTAGCACCCTTACAGCACTTGTTGGTACCCAGGTCATTGCACTCCGCGTTCCACTCTGAAAGCTATACTGATGTTATTGTAGATACTGGCCTAAAGGCAACAGACTGCAACTATCGTATTGTTCTGGATTAATATGTCTCTCGCATACTAAGAATCACAGCATCCTTCTGGTTTTTGTAATACAGTGGTATTGTGTGTAAATTTAATTAAAGTAAAAGAAAGTTATTAATGTATTGCTACTTTAAATTTTTATTATATTTATGTTTATTACAAGATTCGTATTCAATACCTCTTCACAAGTCCATTATGTTATTTAGCTACAGCTTTCGTCCCTCCGGATTAGGTTCCTAACAAAACAGCTGTCTTTTAGAGTTATCACTTATTGTAAGTGTCATGATGTTATTTACACTAGTAAGACTAGTATATTAAGTTAATAATTAATAAGGGTTTGTGTGAAGATAAACTTGCTCTTTATGCTTCTATACGAATACAATTGTAAAATGGATTTATAAACAAAACTAAATTCGATTTATAGTCGTAAAACTAGATGGCGTTGTTTATCTATAAAGTTATTTTGGTAATCATCGAAGCATAAAACGGATTAAATATATTGATTGTTATCGGTAAATTATGAGTTTGTATCAAGATAAACTTGTTCTTTATGTTCTTATAGTAATGCCATTGTAAACATGGATTTATTTCAAAAATTTTAAATCGATTTATAATCGTGAAACTAGATGGCGTTGTTTCGCTATAATTTTTTTAGTAGTCGATGCATAAATCACATTCAATATATTTATTGTTTTCGGCAAATTTTGAAACAAACAAGACGGTTAGCAGTCGACAATTTCGTCGAAATACTTTTCTTGTTCACAGTAAATAGTCTTACGTGTGCAAAGGTTACTTGCATCTTCCTCGCTGCCGTAATCGGATGAAGCACTTGTAGTGTTTAAATCTATTACTACGGACGATATTGTTCTGTACGTAGTGCAGTTTACCGGGGCTGCACTTTTGCCGTTGTTTCTCCTGCTTTTAAATGAACATTTTAATACCAACTTGTAAATTTGTGCATAGGTAATTAAATTATTTATTCATATTCCCTTAGTCTTGAGCTATGTGCATTTTATTACGATACGTTACGTTTTGTTACGTAATTTATAATCGAGTATTTATTGGAAGGACTCGATTTTAAATGGTCTTAAATGTATTCCCGATAAGTAAGGAAGCGGCAAACCTATTTGCTAACTAAATTTAAAACGTTGCAAGACTATTTAATCATGCATAGAATAGATATTTCATGAATAATTTGTTTTGAAGTTGATAATTAGAAAGATAAAAAAATCTCATTGAATGTAACAAATACTGTTCTTAGGAGTTCTTTTTAATCTATTGTTTTTTAAACAGTTATCTCTACTACACGATACAAGAACATATTGTACTACACTGTGCCATACCAACAATTGAATATCCAAATTTGAATATGTGAAACGGCAAAACACAATTTCTGATGTTGCTAATCTAAAGGTAATTACAATTTAATAATTACGTACAATAATTTTCACTTATAATGTATTCGGGAGATACTTTATTAAATTTCGTGATTGACTCAACGGATGATGGAACACATACGGTTTCTAAAAGTATGTTTTAATTAAATTTCTGTTCGTCGATGTTCCCGCGGCAGATGTCGGTGGATAAAATTACCGTGCTCGGTGTGTCACCGCAGAAGTTGCTTCCTACCAAAATTAATATTACAAAACTCATATGAACCACAAGTTCGATGTAGTAACTAAATATAAAATCATATGTGGAATAGAATAAATAATTTGTTATATTCAATATTGAATACTTAGTATTTCGTTGAAAAATAAATATTTCGTAGTATATTATAAGATCGAAAAAATATTATATTTTCTTCATAATATATTATATAATAGACATTTTTTTTCTTTTGATGTTAAAAACCTCTTTTCGGCTTCTGTTACTAAACATTGCCGCGGAAAATACATAATTTTACCAATTCACTCATAATATTAGCGCGCATTAAGTAATTTAGTTATAATAAATATTTTCAATCATTTGAGGCCAAAATACACCTACGTTCCAATTTAAAAGTCATTGGTACTTGGCGTAACCATACCAACTACTTTTCAATAAGAAATTTAATTAAAATCTTTCTTCAAAGTAGTAACAAATTTTCTCACTTCATGACCTATTTCAATTCGTTGCCACGTTCCAAATAAGCTCTTAAGTTTGTTATTACAGAAGCTTGTCGCAACCAAACCCGCTTTATGTTGGTCTTATAGTATCTAAAATCCAGTCAACGAAACTCTTTAAGTTCAATAGTTACAGATCCCTGAGATAAACAAGTTGAGGTACAAATTGTACTGTTGTCAAATGTTGAAAAATTTTACATGTTAAGCAGTGAATCCTATTTTAACTACTTATTTATCGTGGAAGTACCCTATAGAGATGACAATTCAGTTAGTAATGTTTTTAACATTAGTAAGACGTAGTATTTAAGATTTGGTATTCAGTCACTTCTATTAATTTGGCACTTACACTTCTGAAAGTAGACCTTTCTATAACTTTTACCGATCTGACCAGTTCTGAACCTTCTGAATCTATTGGATACCCTTCATATACATCCGGCGTGTAGGATACATTTTTTAAGACGATATCCATTCGAAGCCCATTCTTCGCCAATGTTGAGCGGCTTTAGATTATATAGCCATGATTGTGTAATAAACATCTAATTAAATATTACAATAGTTTGAGGGTGAAGTGGGCTCTATGTACCCTGGGTAGTGAATTCGTGTTGTACCCTACTGGAGGATGAATGATGCTACTGGATCTACTTCTTCACTTATGTAATTGTGTAAAAAGTTCGTTGCCCTTTTGATGCAGAGCTTTAAAATAAGCTAGAAAGATAATTTGTATAAACTGTAGGTAGCTACTAAAAAGGTTATTAAACACGAAGAAAATACTGAAATTCGCTTTCGTAACGATTATAATAATGCCTGGTATGTCAGTCTGCACCTACTCAATTATAAAGCGTCTTAACTTCTTTAGTCTTATGTAAATCTATGGAAATGTAGAATATTAAAGAACTACGACGAATCGAATTGCAGATGGCTCGGAGCGTGTACTTACCGAATGTTAATACTATTCAACGTTCTGGAGTAAAATGAAAGAGTCTGAAATGATTATCATGATAGACATCGTTAATTACATTGTATTTCTCGATGATATTCTTAACTTTTAAATGTATGCGGCTAGAACTTTGATCAGCAAGAACATGATTTATAATTTTAATAATAGAACACGAATTTCTAATGTTTGAAAATTATACAACACTCTAATTAAGCCTAAATTATATTACCAGACCTTCAACCTTTTAGGGAACTCTAGTAGGGAACAAAGCTTAGATCAGATGTTCTCAAAGTAGGTAAACTCGACCTATTGTTAACGTTTCTATCCTTTAGAGAGGTTTTACAAAATGAGAAGAAAGGTTTGTTCAAAAATGATAAGAAGAAAAATGTCCATAACCTCTTATTACAAAGTCAACTAATATTCTCAGTGATAATTTGCCTTATGACTGGAATAAACGTCACTTTATCATAATTATCGTTTTTATATCATTAGGGCTTTTTACTTCAATACACACATTTCTTTGCATATTTGTGTAAGGGTTACAATCCGGGCACTTACTCAAGGTCTTCAGCTAGAAGCAACACTCAAAGTAAATTCGCTCAGCGCTGCCAGTGTCGAATGTTAAAAACAAATGTATGTCGTTGACCCAATTACATTGTACATATGTACATAACATACTTATGTACATGAGCAAAATATAGAAGCTATGAAACGGTAATAAATACAAGAAAATAACTTAATCACGTCTGTCGAGTCAGCTTTTATAAATTTATCTTTAAATTAGACTTCATTCTGTAGATAAAACACCTATATTTTGCGAGGCGGCTAATAAAGTTCTCGACTACAATCGAAACAACAATATTGAGACGCGACCCAACTCAATCTGGAAACGTTCTGAATCTGACGCAGACATTGATTTACTCTTAAGCTTTAGGAATTATTTCTTGGACATAACTCGTAAATGCCAATATCCCGGAACTTAGTAGAAATATATAAACATTTTTATAAACTGATTTAATAATCTAGATGCATCTAATTATATAATTATAAATATATGAGTAGAGAACCAATTACAGTATAGTGCCGAAAATTAAAATTAGCGTAGGTATTCTTTATTATAAAGTAATTTTTTTTGTTACAACTACGATTTTTTGGCCAGGATTTCTTTAATGCCAAGTAAATCCAAGAACGCATCAATGTAAAATTACGTAAATCAATAATGGACACCTGTTAATAAATGATAGATGATTAGTATATGTATGTGCGTCTCGTAGATTGTATGTGAAAAATTGATTGTATGTTACCTTTCTGTAAGAATATTTAATAACTACAGTTTTGCTATTAAGATATTTTTTTCATAAAATAACGATAGAAAAGCTAACTAACTAAGCTGACAATGTCACATATCCTGCAGTCTATGGTCAACATCTGTGTCAACTGACCAATATGACCAATATTCATATTCTTATATATACATATGTCGGAACTACCACTAATACGAGACTTGTATTAATTGGCAACGAACCGTAAACGTCATCAAGACCGATTGACATTTTGACGGATTCGAGATGAATCTGTGCAATTCAATGACGAGGGATTATCTGCTAATCGTTGCGGAGTGAACACACGAATTTAGGAACTGTCCCCCGACTGTCCGTTTGTCAAAGTACAGCGAACCTCTCTCTATGTATCGCCCACGCAAGATGTCCGCGGAGATTTTGCGTCGTGTTCGATCCGCTGTTCCTCCGACATATATGCTTTAGTAATTATTCAATTAGTAATCATTAGAAATTGATTCCACTCGAAGTTGGTCACCGATACTTTACTACATCTGCGGGCAGACCCACATACAGAAATAAAACCTTACAGAGTATACAGCCGTTTAGTTACATACAAAAACATTGGCCGCTTCTACATTTAACCACACAATATCGACACAGCTTTATGATTCAAGTGGTTTTGCCACACTACTCGTATAAAGTGTTGTTGGTAAAATATTTAACATTAGCCTAGTGGTTCGAACGTTGGTTCCTCGAACGTGGGGGCGTGAGTACGAATCCTGCACGCACCTCTAATTTTCAAAAAGTTATGTGCGTATTACTAGTTAATTATCACTTGCCTC
>DWPA01002419.1:0-15797 GCA_018251375.1 Calpodes ethlius
AATACTTAATATGTATTCATAACTCAGCCATAAACATTATTCAAAATTAGACGAAAGTATTTATATTTTTAATCTGTTCAATTTCTATATACATACTGCTAAAATTCATTAAAAAAATTATAATCATGGAATTCAAAAATATAAGATTGATAAAATCAACAGTCAGCCAAGCCTCGTACCGCCTGCGACCTTTGTAAAATTAAACATATAATAAACTTAATATAAATGCAATCAAACGGGCGATCACTCGTCTAACATTCCATAAATACGCGCGCCACTTGACGTCACACCACTCTCAGCCACAGTGAAGTCACTTATTATCGACTATAACCATCACTTACAAGATACTTTCAACTTTTCAATCTATTATATCTTGCTGCAAGTAGTCAAATACCAACTTTTCACTAAGAACATAAAACTTGTAAAGTTTCAGAAAATCATTACTTTTTACCTATCCACGCTACTAACTTATTTGAAAAGAGTTTTCATGAGTAGCCCGTTACAGTTCTCTTTTTTCCTATTTAGAACAATTATTATGTTATAGAACATTAAATTATGTACGAAGTGAGTAATATTTTTGTTCATCGTACAAACAAGAGACCTAGATAAATCGACGCAGTCTTTTTCTGTTTTCGACGGTATATAATATAACTCATTTTCGTTGTTGGCTTCTTACAGCAAAATTGCATTCCATAGTCGATATGTAGACATCAATTTAGCAATTAAATGCACGATGTATTAGATTTTAAATATTTATCAAATATCTTTTACTACGTAAAACAACTTTGTTGTTAACGGTTGATATTTTCACATTCAAACCACAGATAAAATATTCGTTAATTTCACTAAAAAAACAAAATATACATTGAAGTTTTTACCGATATGGAAGTGGCAGTTGCAATGCGGGTTACATGCATATTTTCTTTTTAACCACTTCCTAAAATGGCCACGTTCCGTGATATTACCTTCGTCAATATCGTTAAAAGTTAATGATTCGACCTTATTGCAAAGGTAATATCATGAAATCGAATATTGAGAGGTGTAAGTCAAGCGGCGAGCGGACATTCTCAGGACACAACTTAACATAACGAAAACACAAGGCCAATAGGGCCGTCGCAACTTACACTACACGCGGGACATGGGACGCGGGACACGGGACACGGGACAGGGACACGGGACGCTGGGTGTGAACCATTGACGAACTTAGCTTAGTACAAAAATACAGATTCCTTTGTTAAATTAAATCAACTCTCGATTCAACTTAGCTTGCCGTCTGAGACTCATGACAAATAAATGCCTCTTCGGGGCTCCTCCTCCGAGTTCACGTCGAACGAGTCGATCGGAACCGAAACAATAAAATAGACAACGGTACCGAGCAGTCTTCCGTTAAATACGTAAAATTACCCACCGGCGAAAACAAGCGCAACGATCCGACACGACATTACATCACTAGTAGTGAACTACGATTATGATAATTTGATCATGAATTATAAAACTTAACGCTAAACGATTAAAGGAAAATTAAAATTAAGTTTCGCTACATTAGTACTTCGCGGTTATAATTTTGTATCGATTACACGTTAGGAACTATTCTACTGTACATGTAAATGAAGAAAATAATTTTAAAAATATTCAGTAAGTTTAATAGTAGAGTTAATACTTTTAAAACGTCGACGATCACCTTCCGAATGGAGTTCCGGGCGGCGGGGACCGGACCGACCGGGCCGACCGGGCCGCCCGGCCGACCGGTGCGACTGTCTCACAGCCACCACCATTGGGTATAAATATATAGCTGTCAGAGCGGTGACCACGCGGGGTTATCATATTGCATATCCATTAAACATTATCATATAACACTAACATACATTACACGTTACGTTTACAGGCAAAACGATTAAAGAAATATATGTCATTATATTATGTTGATATAATATGTTCCGCTAAAAATAAGTAGCCTTAAGTCGTATCACTAAATCGTATGGTGTTGCCGAGTTATAATATTTAGAATATTAACGTTTACCTAAGACACTACGCGCTGCTACCTACTATTCACAGAGATTGAGACGGAGCGGCGCCAACGCACGCGCGCTCGCACGACCGGGACCCGGCGATCGTACCTGCGTGCCGGTGTTAAGACACTGATCATTCGGACACTGAAATTTTAGTGTTCTAAAATGTCTTTTTCATCGTATTTTAAAATATTAGCCGCCAAAATTTATACAGCGGCATCGACACAACAGTATGAAATTATAGTGTATTTTTCAGTGTTTTAAAATCCTAGTCGCCAAAGCTGAAAATCACCGACACGATAAAATGCGGCCCATTCATACGAGTCGTACCAACACGCGTGCGTTACGAAGCGCTGGACACGGGAAAGGCGAAATAGCGTGTGCTTACTACATAATAATTTTCAAAATTTTATCAATAATAATATCCAATATAATTATGATACCTTACTCGTGAATCTACACTGAGCTTGCCTCGAAACGAACCGGCGATGCCCTTGATGCCAGCCGACCGCGACAGCGTGCACTACGAGACGTTCAATAATATTTAAAAGGCGGATTAGAACTCTCGTCAAGATACTATTTTCATTCGTAATCATTGTTCACTTCATAAATATCCATTAAAAAATTAATACAAAATAGTCCCGTACGTTTCGAGACAAGCCGGCCATCTTACGCAACGTCACTACGCCAAAACGTTATACTCTCCTACTATTATTAATAGTCTGTGTAGAGCGGTGTAGCCGCCTAAATAATATTCAGATCGAGATATTTCATTACACGTATAAGATTATTATAAGGATATAAAATTAGAAACACCGAAGGCAACAGTGCACGGGCGCGTGCGAGAGTACGACATCCATGCAGTACTAAACGTACTGCGGTCTATGTAGAATTTCGCAAAATATTACAATTCTATACTTGAATACGCTATAAATGACGATGCTCTACATGAAAACTGCACCGTGCGTCGTAATAAAAATGCTCTGTTCAGTACGTTATATCTTCATTATCTGTGTCTGTATAAAAATATCTGTATCTCGTCATAAGTTTCAATATTATTATTATTACTATTAATACAGTAAAAATGTAAGCAAGTTTTTGTACTATTGCTTAGCGGTGGAAGAAAATGGAAAGTGCTATACACCTGCGGCAGCCCGACTGCTGTGGCAGTGAAGGACGCACCGTTTCCATGTAGAGCATCGCTCGACTTGTGACATTTTTGTTCTGTTTTACGTTCATCTAATTAATGAGTATCACGGTTAAGTCTACAACATTAAAAAAATATGGCATCAGTTCTTATGAAGTTCTAATTCTAAATATATATACGTCCTAAAGCTATGATTATTCATTAATAATATTGTTAGTATGGCCGAAAGCTAGTTTCCAGTGCCATTTTAACGAAGGCAGTTACAAAATGCAATCGTCCAGTGCTACTTGCAAGTCTGACCAACCGCCACCACCGCCACCTGCCGTCAGTCACCTCCTCACCGTCTCGTCGAGCCGTCCGGACACCGGGTGCATTGATGCCATATTTTTTCCGATGTTCCTGTTTATTCGCAAAGCTTACGGCATTACAAGTAAATCTCCAGTACAATAAATAACTTTGTAAACACCAATTAAATGCATGTCGACAGTCACTTGAAATATTTCTTAGTTAAGGTTCATTGTAGCAGCATTACTCCGACCGACTTCAGTATTGGCAAGCGGGCGACGCCGCAGCTGTACTCCATACATAATATATATATATAATATATACCACGATATATGTTAACGACGATCACGACAGACACGTATCAGACATACAGTATATAAATACGCCATAGAATTCATAAGTCATTCTACGACTAATCATAGAGACAGCGACTTAATCAATATGTAGAGTACGACCTGCAAAATATATTGCGTCGGCGCCTCAAAGGCCACTATGGCGCACACCGTGCCAAACAGGAAGACGCTACGTAACACTACACAAATAAATCGAGAACGAGGGATTCTTAACATTATATAGACTGAAAACGAGGGATTCTTAACCTTAAGTCGACGATATATAGTCTACATTAAGTAGTATTGTGACCGGTCCTGAATGCTACCACAATAATATTGTTTTATTGGTCTACCCCAAAAAGATATAGTGGATGTAAAGATTCCATGGTGTCTGATGGGAAGACATCGGATTTATCCCGTCTGAGTTGGACCATCCAGCCCTGACAGGAGTTCGTTCACGTTGGAACCGTAGAGGTCAGGGGCGCTGGTAGTTGATCCAACTTAGAAGGGTCGAGTGTAAAATAGATATCCAAATAATACAATGTAGATGGAATAACTTGTAACAATACGATAAATAAAATGTCTTCACTCGGTATTAGGGTAACTTCTTTACCTCATAACATTACAAACAGTAAGTTTATGTAATTATAATTTAAACATTTACAGACTTGAGATACGTCAATTCAATATATAGGATTCCTTCCTACGAAGACATACATTAATATGATTGACATTAAAATTAATTAATTGAATCTTTGATTTAAGAAATACAATGGTAGTTACCATTCAAAATATACGTTTCATAGATGATTAATATGACCCAAATAATGATATGTCATATGTAATATATTTGTGCCGTTACGAGTGCAAGGAGTTACCCAACCACCAAGTAAAGCTTCACTGCCTACGAAGCAAGATGCAAGGTACTAAGACGACGGGGTAGATCAATACGGCTTCCGATTATGTGTTCTCCACGGGCCGTATGGTGCAGTCGCCGACCGTGGTGATGGGGGTGATGGTCACCGAGCTAGGGGTGGACGCGGGCACGATGGTGATCTCCTGTGGCGGGGGCTCCGCCTTCTCCTCCCCCTTCTCCTCGTTGTTGGGGGGCAGCTTCACGATCTGGCAGTCTCCGACGGTCATTATCTGCGTTTCCATTGCAACTGGTGGGACGTTCTCCTCTGGTTCGACTCGTTGCCCTAGAAAAGTGGTGAAAAGGCGTTTAATATGATGATGTGGTTACTAACGGGGTTGTGGTGAAGCGTTAATGTACAATAAAGAGAATTAATAAATAAAATTAACTGTCATATAATTAACAACCGAACAGGCACTTAGACCAATTAAAATAGGCACGTAGTTAACGTCCGTTTATTGTGTGCGGGTTTTGTAATCGTAGAACTTTCAAAAGATTACGGTTTCTCTGTAGTAAACATTCGTAAAACAATTTCGGCATTTGTAAGTCAAATACGTGTATATATCTTATATTGTATATCACTCATACGACGGATGTGCGCTCTGGCTATATATTGGTAACTACCATTCTGGTGCTCTTGGACAATAATACTATGTGAGACCTACGTTTTATTTGAGATTTTTTCAAAACAAGAAATCATGTTTTGTTATACATAACGTTTGAGGATAATGGGTGGATAATATATTGAGAGGGAGTACGTTAAACAGATATACACGAGGAGTGGTATACACTATAAGTAACATATAAATATAAATTAACAAAAGCATACCTTCGTCCTCATCGGAGGAGGAGTCTGACAAGTCGATGGTCCGGTCGTGCGAGGTCTCGGTGGCGGCGCTGTGGTCGGCGTCCACGTTCCGGTCGGGGTCGACGCTGGCCACGCCGTACGAGTACGCCAGCGGGTTGTACATCATCTCCGTGAGGTACGAGAAGTCGCCGAACGGCAGGTTGGTCGCGTTGTAGTTCTCGTTGGGGCGGCGGTCTGTACACCACAAAACATGTTACGTCATTTTAGTGACTTTTTTAATTGGATAATATTACACATCCGATTTATTTCTTCCACCAGTAGCATGCTACCTTATCATTGAGTGACATAAGATATATATATTTTTAAAAACGAATTGCGCCCGTGAGATACTGGGGCAGGTAGCTAGCTATATAATTATGTGTAACTACCCTATACTTTATTCTATAGTCCCTGCTTGAACTTCCGGATGTGATTCCAGGTCAGGGCAAATCCTCACTTAACTTGTATGGCGGATGATAGCCAGTATCTCTCATATTTTTGGAGTACATCCGAACACTATTGTTGTGATTGAAATTTATATGTTAGGCATCAGATAAATATATTAATTTTTCTTTTTTAAATACAATATAATCGAATAATCTCAGCGCCCTCTACATTCGAGCAGGATCTATTAAGGGCCTATTTAAAACGTGTACAGCACGCACATAGATAACAGATAAAACAGAATCACCAGCAATGTTTCCAAACGTCACCATAAATGTATTCTTAAAACAAATATAATTAAGATACTTTAATAATTGTGTACACATATTGTGATCCACTCACAGTGTGAAACAATTATCTCTATAGCATCATTGTGTTTAAAGTAACATTCGTTTAATTTTCATTCTCAGAATAAACCCAATTAAGCTGACAAATAAATAGAACTGTTAGTAATAATAGCCAGCAAGCAAGCCGTTAAGAGCTTAAAAATGTATATAAAGTTTTGTATTAGTACATAATAAAAACATACGGTAAAATGAAAATAATGCCAAAATGGATGTAATTGTATAGTTACAGGCATGCAGTTATAACATGATGTTGTCCTTAATGCACAAGCGTTAAATGACCATTTCCTCGAAGCCATAGATCTCAGATTCTCAAAACCTCCGCAACCATTCAATATATAAGCCGCTGAACAATACCGATTAGTACCGACAGGATTGAACTGTGTGACCAATTTCCCAATAAGTTTTGACAAAATTTTAGTTGGCCCGTCATGCTGCATAGTAGTTTTATACTAACAAAACTTGTTAACTTCGGCGAACAGTCCGTACTGCATCGGTAGGTCCATCATGTCCGTACCTAAGGAAAGACTCGCATTAGAACTGCAACCGAGGACTTAACAACACTATTGGCGTAACGGGTGACACTACATGCTTCCAACACTATTAGATTCGATTCATTAAAACCTTATCGATATTGTTAAGTATATTGTTGAAAATTCAAATTTCTGTTTTTCTCTTTACAACTACTGTTTTCACGTTACAATAAATAAAAGCGAAATATTGCTTAAAATGTCATAAAACATTAATTTCTTCTAAATTATATATATATGTACACTAGGACAAACAAATTTGTACATTTTACCTTCGAAATGTAAAACATCAATGAAATTAATTATATTATCAATCACATACACTCAAGTTTTAAAATGTTTAAACCATGACAAAGTTTAATGAACGTTATTAAAAAAAATGTCAGCACATTACTAAATCATATGAAAGCGAAGGACAACGTAGCTACAGATCGTTACGCCAATTGAAATACAATCCATTCTCTAAATATACCGTCTAAAGACTAATTTATGCAAAAACCATTCATACGAATCAAGCAACATAATATACAAGGTACATAATCAGATATTAAAATTATTAACTGGCAAAATATTTAAATACCGCGGCCGAAACATCGCAACATTAATACCATTAAAATAACCATTAATGGATTAAACCATCGGCGAGTAATATTCACACAAAAACTGCAAATGTCTACATGAAATTATGTACCTATTAGCTGCATGTTTAACGAACTGTAATCAACGGAAAAGATAAAACTCAATTTAAATTCGAATATAATGGCCGAAGCAATTTGGGTATAAAAAATCATAGAGAATAGATTGTGTAAAAAAAAAAAACAAAAAAGCAAACGCTAAAGGCACAGACGTTGCGACACACATCCAAACACACGTTTAAAAATAATAGGTACAAGTCGTAATCCTCTTTGAAGAGAACCGTCTATCGCGCAAGTTGTGATACTCACCGAACACACGCATGAATTTAATCCTTATTTGTATCGTATTAGGGCCTAGGTTGGTGTGTAGTTTTTGGTCAAATCTTGTAAGGCGGTAGAGTGTACAGTTTAATAATGGCGGGCTATTAATCACTAAGAAAAACATTGGACGCGTGAGTCAGTGGCCGTTATTGTACCGTTTCCGGCACCATTACTTTGATTTTGTGACTCGCTGTATATATTATTGTGGTATTTTCCAAGCTTTTTAACAATATTATATTTTAAAACGTTTAGTATTGTGAACAATTATATTTAATTGTACATTAACATAGTAATATGGTATTAACAAAGAGTAATTGGTTATGAACGTGTTAAATTAATGCACTTTCTAAACAATTATAACTTTTCGTTGCTGCCGTGAAATTTTAGTTTTCGTTAACCAGAAGTAATTAATACAAATGAAATTACATCAATTAATTTATATTGTGATATTCATTTTCATAATTACTGTTGTAGTAATTGATATAAAGAAGATGTAATTATTTTCACGTTCCAAATTAACAGTGCTATATTTTAGGCTTATTTTGTTATAATTATTATATATTAAAAATTGAATTAATATTTGTCATTATTACTGAAATTGTTGCCATGAATTCAACTGTTCCATCTATAATTCACATACTAATTATTTTAGATATTTTTAAGATACGTATACAAACCTGCCAGATTTTATTCCATAAAAAATATAGAAAAAAAAACTTCTACCGCCCGTATAATGATGTCTGTATTTATTATTAAATGACTTTATTTTTATTTACGATTTCCTCAAATACATGTTTATCTATTTAGCCATAGCCTTTAATGAATTTAATATATTTTTTAAACAGCAGACCTTTCATTAAAAATCAAAAAAATGTAAAATAGTTTCATACCAGTTTCAATGTTTTGAAATAATTTATTCATATTCTAGTTTAAGACATAACTGCCGGGCCGCAATACACTACTTCTCAGAACATTTGTCTTCTCATTTCCTCCTGATACTCAAGTATAATTTACCTGTTTTAGGCTGGAAGAAGTTCTTGGGCGGGCGGCCGCGGCGTCGTTTCAGCAGTAAGGACTGAGGCGGCGCGTGCGACGGGCTGGGGCCCACGTTGCCCACCACTGTCCCGCCAGTCAGCACGCAGCCTTCCATATCTGGTACAATAGTTTACAATATTTTATGTCTGTTAGCTGGCGAACGATTTAAGGGGTCATATGATCGCAAGAAGTAAATGCCATCACACCACATGGCGTCAAAGATGCTCCTAGTCTAATTGTATGATCTATAACGACTTGTTATTGAATATATCTTATTACAAGTAATAAGTAAGTATAGAACTAGAAGGTTAAAGAAATTAAACCTTGTATTCACTAACAATACCAAGATGTGTTAGAGTGAAATAGATGAAGATACAAACAATCAATGCATCCTTTCTAATTCACTGTGAGAACTCATGGTATTGTATATGAATACACAGAGTTAAAGAGAAAAAGATAAGATTACTACCAGGTGCATTGATAATAATTAATATTAATATATATTCAGTAACGCGCTTGACGTGATATGATAATATCTAATGCATTACTGATGCCTTGTTAATCAAGATAGAAGAAGAAAATAGGATTTGGCTCTTAAGTCCAGCTGAAACATGGCGGATCTTTTGGCAGCGGACGGAGGAAGAGGATGCTGACTAGCTTATCAGGCTTCACAGGAAAATAACAATATAAATAATAATTATAATTTGTATATAATTTAATTATAATAATATTGTAATATAACTCCTATGTAAAAATCCCTACAACCAAGAAAACTGGCTTCTCGGATCTTTTAAGACACCTTAGTATGCCGGCTTGGGGTTGATTTCAGTATTGTAACCTTCCCAACACGGATGGATATTTAAAGACATCACTAATGCATAATATTTGTAAAAATTTGGTATATATTTTGTATATTTGGTACATTATGTAAAATGGATGTGGAAAAGCGTGCAATTGAGTCTTATTGCAATTGAAACAGATGTTCTAACTTACCCAAGGAAGTCTTCGGCGGTCTTCCACGCTTCTTTTTGATCTTCGGTATGAGAGGCAGAGGAGTCTTGCGGGGCCTGCCGCGGCCGCGCCGAGGGGGCTCCAGTAAGTCCCCCGGCTGGATCTCGTTCCTCACGGGCTCCAGGGTGGAGTTCAACACGACTGGGTTGGTGCGGGGGGGTAGCATGACGTCTCCGCTCGGGGTGAACACCAGGTGGCCGGACTCGCGGTGCGTGGTGCGTACCATCCCCGACATCACTTCTGAATTGTTCTCGCGTTTGGTTGAGGTCTCGTTGGCCAAGTCTACTGTTGGATCCTCCTGGCAATGTTATTGGTAAATGAAGACGTGGGGAAATAGCGCACTTAGACAGTAAGTAAAACACTTTAAATTAAAAATACATATTCACGGTTCATAAGCTAAAAGACTACTACTTCTGCATGTTAAAGTTTGAAATGATCAATGTGAGTACAAATTACTGAATTTATAATAAAATTAACAATACCACTTACCTAACATATATTTAGTTATTTATTTAGTTAGATATTTAGATAAAATATATTTCAGAAACAATACTAAGAGATCTCTCTATAATCACGAACGCATAGGGACATTAGAATTAAATTCATGAGTTATAAGTGAAGTCCACCATATATTAGGGAATACATAGGTCAGAAAACAGAAAGAAAGGATCGATTATTTATATTCCCATCTTTGTCTTTAGTATTGTGTAAGAAATTAGAGAGAAGTAGGCTACATCAAATAAATCAAACAGAACCTTGTGACAATTTAGAGTGTTATTTATGAAATAAATGCTTCACATAACAAGCGCTATGAAAAACAACTTTCTTTGCATTAGGTCGCTGCATTAATTAGGCAAGTATTGTTCTTGATACAGGGTTAAGTCTCTACGTTAGTAATGTATTACAATTGTACCACACCATGTAGCATCACTAACAGATTCAGTTTAGTAATGATGTTCAGAGTGGCCAATGTTGTAGGAGAGTTGTATCAGAGCATCGTCAATACTTCAGGGCGGCGCTCTTTCTTTACTCTCCAAACACCTCTTACCATGACTTAGTACATAAGACAATTTCTTATGATAGAGAAGGAAAGAGAAGGAAGCTTTAGTTTCAGCTGGAAGCTTGATAGATTTCTTGGACGGCAATGCATTGGTGGTGCTTGGTGGATTTGGAGTTAGTGATGTTCATCAGCAGCGGTGACCACTTACTATCAGGTAGATTGCAGACGCCTGTCACGGTCATTGTCTGACATTTTATCGTATTAATGAATAGATCGCGACATACCCGCTCGCAGATCTTGGTGTGCATGCGCAGTTTGTCGGAGCGCGCGAACGAGCGGCCGCAGCCGCCGCACGTGAACGGCCGCTCGCCCGTGTGCGTGAGCCGGTGCCGCGACAGGTGCGACGAGCGCGCGAACCTGTAACGTGCGCATACGTACTTCATTATAAGTACCGTCAAGAACGTTCTATTTTTATTATAAAAATAAAATACATAATACTCAGTTATAGCTTTGTAATATGTATATCCATGTTAATATTATAAATATTTTTGTTCATTTGACTGACACGCAGGCGAGGCCGCGGACAACATTTAGCGTATTCTAATGTATGTAAACGACGCGTCGCCAAGTTAATGTGCCACTGTACATCCACTATGAAGTAGATATTTAATAACGTAAGAACGTAAAGCTCAAAGGTGTTGCTCATTAAACAATATAGTTTAAGTAATGTTTTATTACTTTATATAAATATCTGTGTGTATGTAATGTGTTTTATAGTGTGGCAATTCCACTCGAATTAAGGCATGTATCGTTCTCGTTTCGTTCACTGAGGTAATTGTTTCCTGGTGTTCTGGTAGAATATGGCTCAAACGATCACGCTACCTGACATCGCACACGTCGCACACGTGCGGGCGGCCATCTTGTGAGTCGTTGGCCGCGCTGTCAGATATCGAGCCGCTGGAGTCTGTCTCTTCATCATCCTCTAGACCTTGCTTGGCTTTCTCTGGAATGTGAACAGCATATATTCATATTTTTTTGGAGATTCATAGGTCGAACGGGCATCGGTTTCGGCCGCCCTTGATTTTATATTTGGATAAACTATCAATACGTCTTTGAAATGGCTTATAGATTTACTGATGGTCGTGGACGACAGTGGCCACCAACAAGTCATCTGTATATGTGATGTCTAATAAAATTAGTAACATCTTTATTTTTATATATATATTATTCTGATACACCGTCCTAACGTAATTAAAAAAATGTTTGTCCTAAAAGGATAGCATGCAAATCATGTATGTCACAAGATCACACAATACATATTAGTGTAATTGGAACCGAAATACATTGTCAACCATATTCATAACAAAAATATTATAAAGACCCTTTGCTCGGCTGGTAGAACAACGTGCCAAGCCAGAAGAGTTAAAAGGAATAGGTTGTTCATAAGCCTTCTAGTATGTATCTATTTTGGTCCAAAGTGTAATGTATAAGTCCTTATATATTACGTGTCTGCAAGCCCCCACCCGTCTCCTGAATTTGAAACCGGAAACGCCGATCAAGCCAGAAACACACAGCACTAACATGTTAAACAAATAAGTAATTACAAAGCTGGTCACCTCGCAGTTCACACCTCACTCACCGTCTGAGTCGTCGTGGTCATTGTTCTGGGGCGCGGGCGACTTCTGCAGCACGGCCAGCTGGACCACCTTGATCCCGCCCGGCTTCACCTCGCCCTCGCTCTTCGGTGACGGCGACGTCGTGCCCACGCCTGCAACAAACACGTACCCTGGTCACAAACGGTCACCAACTTTCTCGTACACACAAAAGTATAAAGCTTTGGACATACACAAATGAAGCGACACAAAAATATCATGCCGAAAGAAAAGTATATTACATAAATGTTGTCTCGGGAATCAAACTCGAGACTTCGTTGAGGGTCTATAATTCTATATTGATGTTCGCTTCGTAGATTAACAGGTGTATCTGTATGTTACATATCTGGACACTGTCTTCAACGCATCCCACACGATAACAGCAATTAAAATAATTTATATAGCAAATAACAATACTATTTTTAATAAACATATTTTTAATGTTATTATATGAGTTAAACATTGGTTTAAGATATTTTCCTTGCATAGCTATTGCTTCTATTCAAATATTATTTCTCTATCCCAGGGGTGTTGGACAGTAGAAAAGCACACTATGAACTGCTTCTTTTACTGATGCTGTTACAAATCGGAACATAGATCGAAATTTTAATATAATCACTTTAATTTTTTTCAATCAAGTTTTAAATTTTAATTTAAAAATTCGAAAAAAGTGTCTAGCATAAATAATTGCCGGCGGAAAGGGACTGGCAATATAGATTAGTAATTTTTTTAGATATTCACTATCAGCATTCAGAGTTTAAGAAAAAATTACCTATATTCTTATGTCATTACAGCACCTAACATCTGTAAATTGACTATCGCCTTGAACTAGCTGATATATTTATTTACCTTCAATATGTATACAAGTGCAACCCAATATATTTTGACCCTTAAAAAATATCTATTACGACTTTGGAATCTTGGACTAGTTCATGTGAATCAAATTGATAAAAATAATAACTGGCTATAATAAAATTTACTTAAATGAAAGGTTTGTTGAAAATATATCAGTCACATATAATCATATTATAATAATCATCATAATATCAGTATAAAAAAAACACCAAACTTGCTCACTTACTCGTATGCTAATAGAAACAAAATTTACTAAAACATGAAGATTTATTCCTTTTAGCTAGATTTTTTCCTTTTAATAGGAAATATTTAAACAAACTTATAACACTGCCTAACGAACTAAAAAAGTATCAAATTTCAGATAAATGTATATGAGGTATTTATACAATATTACTCTTATTAACATTTTAATATTATTAAAAAAATATACTTTGATATTAAATACGTATATCGTTAAAATACTGAACATATATTGCATTATTATCAAACGTTGTCAAAGCCAGCCACTAATATTATTGTATTAATACGTATCTTATTAAACTATAACCAAATAATATTTAACCGACCGCGTCCTAAGGTTAAACAATGATACGAATTTTAAAACAAATAAACGTGGAATAATATTACGCTTAAACATCGACATTTAAATGTATTTGAACACCAACTGATAAAATATTCCACATCTTACTTATGATTAATGTTTAGCTAGCGAAGTAATGAATAGGTTTTACATTGTCACATAATTTAATATTAATTGTGTTCTCATTCCTATCTGAAGTTACAATAATAAATTATTTACATATTCATTAAGTACCATTCAATCTTAGAACAGCTTGCAGTAAATATTTAGAACCATTTTTTCACTTTTCCAACAGGTCAAATCCGATTGGTCCAAATATCTACACAGCAATAAAAGTACTCTATGCATATTCCAGTACAATATATCTACTCGGCATGCAAAACTCGATACGATAACTGTAAATAGACTTGACATAGCTAAATCGCATAAATCTATGAATAAATGCCACGAATGCCATTAATTTTCAATGCCACGTCACAGCTATTGTTTAGCAGCATAATAAGTGCTGTTTACAATAAAATCATTTAACAATATGCAGTATAAACTACATTTACTTACAATTATAGGGATTTCTCGTCTCACTCCAGATAATTTGTGACTTATTTCATTATGCATTTTTTAAGCATCCACTATCGTAATCGTGTGCGATCACAGAGGCCACGTCGAGGTGATTGAAAATTTAAAGAAAACATAATTTTTGATATTTTTTTTTCTTTTACATCATAAGTGTGTATCTGAGATACATACAATTATGTGTATTTACAATACAAAACAGTTCAGTACCAACATGAATACAACCAAAAAAGAAATCTCAGCATAAAATGGATCTGAACCGTCTTGTCTCAATCTAATTATAAATAATATTTCTACGAGCATGCTTTAAACAAATCTATAGACAAATACATCTACTAACATCCAACTCTACAGTGGACGTCACTCACCAATGCGCTGAGAAGCAACATGGTGGCTGGTCCTCACTGGCTGAATTTTCAGGTCTGCAAATGAATTGTGTTAAAGTCGACACGATCACACAAATACACTATTTATTCAAAAATAGAACTACAGATACCGTGAAATTCTTAATGCGTAATAAATACTATTCAATTATTTTTCCCAGCTTAGCTTATCTT
The DNA here is from genome assembly GCA_018251375.1 of Calpodes ethlius. NCBI lineage: Eukaryota > Metazoa > Arthropoda > Insecta > Lepidoptera > Hesperiidae > Calpodes > Calpodes ethlius. The sequence continues at coordinate 15,071 of DWPA01002419.1, forward strand.
AGATTTACTCTTAGAAATATTGATGACTTATTAATACGATTTTATTAACCGATGTCAAACAAGGAGCTTCCTGGTTCGATTGTAAATATAAATTTTAAAAATATTATTTTATAATAGACAATTAACATAAAAAAAAGAATAGCATACAGACTAAATATATAATATGTAATTGTAATAAGTAATTGAATTCCAAATATTACAGCTTCGAAGTAGGATTTTGATCTCTTTTCTTAACGTTATTTATACAGTCAAGTTCAAACACTTATTATGAAATATTTTTTTAAGCAGCAATTTTTGTTCAATGGCTAAGAACTTGAACAAAATAAGTACTGTCAAAGTTCAAAATAATCTGCGAATAAGTTGCTTAAGTCATTACTTAAAGTTACCTAAGTAAGTATTTTTACTTCACTACAAATAGAAGTGATGATGTGACTGAGTCCATAGGTTCCTAGACAGATTTACAGATATTTTGGAGAAATACTTGAAAAAGTAAATTTCCACACATTGTCTTATTCAGCTATAGCAGACGTTACTAAATATCACTATTACAAGCGGTATGCAGTATTATTTAAATATTTTGCCTTTTCTTGATAACCCCCAACAAAAAAAAACCTAATTTAAAATTCGAAACATGTAAATTAGGAACGATATTCATTAAAATAAGCAATTAAAAAGAAAAAATAATAAAACCGCATGAAAAAACACATTATTTTATTTTACATTATTT
>DWPA01002420.1:0-15795 GCA_018251375.1 Calpodes ethlius
CTTGAGATTGGCTATCACTTGTTTGCATATTAAAAAAAATTGATGATGTTAAGTTAAGTTAAGAAATTGAAAATATAAATAGGAATAGATGCTGGTGTGTGTGTTGGTATATAGTTTAATTTATTGTAGTGTATGTTTTCCTCTGTGGGAGTTAAAGAGGGACTACGCATGTCTTAAAGTATATACCATCGTACATTTTAATCCCTAGGTTGTTGCAAACTACACTGATAATAATAGGAATGTTTATCAGAAGGTTAATCGTTATACTAAAATTAAAAATTACCCGATTTGGCTGTATCACATACTGTTATCACCTATTTTTTTGCTACTTAATGACAATGTAGTTAGTAATTGGTATCGTCTCCGCTGCAGTCACAGGTTCGATTCCTAACTTGAGCGGAAATTTTATGTTATATTATCTTTATATTTATTTATGATAAATTTATTGATCACAATTCTCTCTTTATTGCACTGTGAGACCTCATAGTATTGTAAGTGTAAGCTTGTCAAACGCGAGGTGGTTAACCAAGCCGTGTGTCGGGCGGCAGGTGCCGCACTCGCAGGAGCAGTACGGCTGCATCCAGACGGAGGTGCTGAAGCTGGCGAAGGGCAACATCTACCGCACGCACGAGTCGTTCATCCGGTCGTTCGAGCCGCGCTGGCGCTCCGACGAGCACGTCATCCTCATCATGTCCGCCATCCTGCTGTTCACGCCGGACCGCGCCAAGGTGGTGCACCGCGACGTCATCAAGCTGGAGCAGGTTGGTGGTGGTGGTGGTGGTTATAGAGGTGGAAGTAGTCAAAGAAAAATTAAAAGTGGCGTTGTAGCTAACCAGCGTTCTATCAAGTTAACCTTCAGAGATAAAGATGGTAGGTTGCCGAGCAGACTGGGGCAATCAGTGCTATTTATTACTCATGATTATCTGTATAGTAACGGTACCTTCTCAACTTTTTTACATTATATTTATTATATAAATATTCAAGCTGAATTGTCTGTCTGTCTGTCTTGAATTCTTCGTATAGGCTACGGAGGATTACTAGGTGTGAACGAATATGTAATTAATGTGTTGAGGAGTTTCTTGCGTCCACTGTTCTCCTCCATGACGGAGCAACTTTCAGAATCGATGGTACAATCTAAATAATTGTCGTGCTCCTATGGCACCCTAGTATGCTAGCGTGGAGTCAGTTTTCTAAGTTGACTTTAATTCCCCCAGAACTCCTACTACTATCTGCTGAGGCGATACCTGGAGAGCGTGTACCCCGGCTGCGAGGCCAAGTCCACCTTCCTCAAGCTCATCCAGAAGATCCTCGAGCTGAAGAAGTTCGCGGAGGAGGTGACCGGCGTGTACCTCGACGTCAACCCCATCGAGCCGCTGCTCATGGAGATCTTCGACCTCAAGCACCACGCCGCATGAGGCCCCTGAGGTCCTCCCCGCCGCGCCCGTACGTTCACGTATCACACCTTACTATAATTCGTACATTTAACTGTATCTTAAATCTTTTGTACCTAAAATATGCTTTGTCTCGTTTTCGCATTTCTGATTTTGAACGCGTTGGTGTAGGACAAAATATGTTTTAGTTAGAAAAGGATGACCGCGGTCACTACTTTAATTAAGAAAAGACACCGAGAGGACAGGTCTCAGGGGGCTGATACAGCAAGCGGACGGAGGGCGATGAAATTAAGTATTTTTTAATTTCACGAACACGGCGCCTCTGTTTTTACCTCCCTTTTTCTTTTCAATCCAAGATCCGAGAGCCGCCAGACTATACTTATTTAAAAAAAAAAAACAAAATTTGTTGAAGGTGCCATTAAATGTATACATATCAGCTACCTCGAACCGTTACTTCTCAAATATCAACAGCTGAAGGTACTTAAAACAAGTATTTTTTCTCAATTTCATTGTTGATTTTATGTATACTATACAGAACAGCTCAATAATTGATAATCAATAGTTTTCGTTGGCGATTATGTCTATTAGACGGTTTTTTCTAGAACCGGTTATCGTCTGTCGTTACCATCGTCAACATATTTTGTCCGTTAGTAAATAGGTTGGTAACGCGTGGCGGGGCTCGGATCTTGCTCCGTTCAATTTAAGTCGCATTCATAATTATTGGACCATTCGAATTTAAGTGCCTACTTGATAAAGTAATCCAATTTTAATTTGTCTAAATTTAGTCAGCTTCTTGGCTTTGTGTCCAAATGAATTCTAATGTAATCCAGTGCTCGATTACCTCTAAATGTTTTTCTAACTCAATTGTCTTACAAAATTAATGTTATAAATTTGTTTAACTCGATTGTATAATGTAATTGCCAATATGGTCGGATATATTTATTAACATCAAGAGCGGATTCGATCGAAATTCGTCCTGCAAATACAATTATAATCTGATTTTCATAACTTATACTTAAATTGTGTCATGGACGCGACCGGTGACGTCACTATTATCCGGCAAAATTAAGTGCGCGTGAGATTCTTATTGCGCTTCATAAACGTGCTATTTTTAATTGGGTTACCATAGCTATGATAGTTTATTGGTTGATACTTGGTCGAATCCGCGCTTAGAAAGATATTGGGGTAAAATTATCGAATTACCTGCAGCAGCGCATCGCCGGGGTGCAAGTGGAAGCGTCTCGTTGTGTCAAATAGTTGTAATTAATGTTTAGTGTAACAGTGGCTATCGTTAATTTATTGTAGGTCTAATTTATATTTATTTGTTAAGAGTGTCATCACACGCGGCGGTCTGACCACCGTCCATTATGTTAGGGTATTCTTTTGTCGCTAACGGTACTTTACACGTTAGTGTGTTTGATTTCGATGCATTTAACATGTTTTCAGTTTATTTCGTGTTATTTAAAACGAACTCCGAATGTATTAGTGAGCTTTACGAAGAATATTAATGAAGGGACCCAGTCCCGCGGGGAACGCTGACGGGGTGAAACGTTGTAAACCCCTCGAAGAGTTTATTTTATATTTAAATTTTATGACGTCACATTAAATTATATTTTTATATTATTTACTAGATGCGTATGTCACATTGTAATCGTTTATTATGTTATAAAAAGTACTAAATATTTTAGATATTTGACAATTTAAGAGATTTATGTAACCGAGTTATATTTTAGGACCTCGTTTATGACAGAAATAAAAATATTTTTAAATGTAAATATTCCTTATGAAGTCCAAGTTTACGTTGTGAATATAAAGTAGGAGGGATCCTGACGCGAGGGCGCTCCGGCGCTGGTCTACTGGTTGTTGTGTCTTTAGAGTGAGTCGGAGAAGTATTCAAGTTTTCATTAGTTTTTTGCGCGTTGCAGGTGTTTGGTGTGGTGCGGTGATCGAAAAGTTATTGGCTTACAGCTCTTTTATCCGTGACGAGAAATTTAAACGTCGTTGGTACCGAACTTGGCCCCTTTCTTTCACATTAATGTTTATTAGTAATCATTTAATGGTCGTGTTCTGGCTTGGACAAATTAAATTATGACCAAATAAGCTCATGACTTTAAATTTTATTGCTAATGAAGAATATTTAGTTAAAGTCAGTAATGCCAAATTTAGAGTTTCAGAATGATTTAGAAGATGTCTGGGCAATTAAGTGAGTCACGAGTGATAAAATGCTAATTCTCTACTGTAATAAGTTTATTCATGAAATTTAGGAATCTAGAGGTGTATTCAATTTACAAAATTTACACGTATACGTTTCGAAAGTGGCTGAAAATGGTTAGTGAAAATATGCACTCTGTATGTGTTAATCTAGTGAGGTGACAGGCCGAGGTGGAGCCGCACAAATCGTGAGACACGAGCTCTAAACATTGTAGATGACATACATATTATAGATTGAACTTAAAACAAATGCTGACTGAGAACGATCAATCAAACACAACCAACATAAGTACTAGACATGCCACTTGCTCTCATATTAAAAGGGCTGGGCCTACAAAACTATATGGTGTTTAATAGCATAGTTTGTTGTCTGCGGATTGAGTTATGTATCGGTAATGTATGTGTGTGTGCGTGTGTGTGTTTTAACAGATAACCCAGTCTCAGGGTCCCGTTTAAAACTTCGATTTGACTATTCACTGCCAAAACCACACTGCCAAATTGCGCTCCGTAAAAAAGTGGTCGGTGGCGAGTATTATTTAATGTTTAGTCTGTGATCGTTATCCTCACGGCCGCGTTGAGCTCCGCCGCGTCAGAATCCCGTTAGTGTAGATACGAAGGCCTAGGAGCATCGCATTTTATATGTGTAGTGTACATACCGATTATATTCATTTTACCGAATGTTGTTTATATGAAACTATTTTATGAAACTTTGTTATTGGGTATCCGCTGGGTGCGATCCGGTGTACGTAGATAGATCAATATATCATAGTATTTTGTTACTTTTGTTTTAATTCACCAATTCTGCAAACACCCCTCCCCCCTCCCCCCAACCAAAGCGTAAGATTTTTGTCAACGTCAGTATGAAATTCCGGTACAGCCTGATAACCACGACGCCAGTTTCTGGACTCCATCGTCCAAGTCGTGGTCAAACATGTAGAGAAGTCCGATAAATTGTACCACTAGCGTTTGATATGCGTAACGTTACACATATTCTGCCCTCATCAATATATTGACACACTTACGATTTTGTTATCATACAGACCAGTATTTTACGGATGTCACGTATCAATACCCAACGTAAATCAACTTGTAGATGACATGATCTCAAGATGTAACGGTCATACTTGCTCTGTGTGCAAAATGTAAATGTGCAATATTATTCATTTTTATAGAAGTGCTAGACTATACAAATTAAACAAGTATAATTTTTATTGCTTATCGTTTCAGATCATGATACAAAATTCATATTGTGAGGTACCATGTCATAGTGGGATGTACACTATCCATGGTCTATACATATGCAAAACAGCTTTATTATCGAACAAGCTCGAATCTGCATCAATGAATGGTCTTTATTTAGTAAATAAATTTGAGTAAATCAACCGCACACGCTATATACATATATAAATTATAAGTGTGTAAACATTCGATTGAACTCCTTCAACTCTCATCTAGTAGTTCTCATCATCTCCAAAGGTTGACTGATAGTAGTTCCAATAAAAAGTTTAAATAAATAAATCAATCAGGGATACCTGTCAATGAAACGCACAAATATATTTATAATTACGTTTATTAATAGACCGGAGCGCGCCGGGCCGCGCGGTCCCCGCTAGCGGTCGGCGGTCGACCCGATATCCCCTGAAGTCCTATATACATACGATACACTTTAAATTAACTTAGATCGACGCCACGCCCCCGGCGACAACATTGTGCGAGCGATGATGGTGGAACGCGACTTAACTAATACCGCGATATAATAAAATAAACTCCTCTAATGAATCAACTACTAATACAATTTATAGTGTAATTATTGCTTTCAAATCTCTTCTACGATAAACGATAATAAATTGGAAGAACGATTAGGAAATTAACATATTTACATTGGGCCGTCCACGCGCCGGTCACTTCGGGTCGTCGGGTTACACTTCAACGACTCCACTTCCCATCATGAAACAACATTTCTTAAGAGGTCAACTTACTCCGGTGTAACTCGTAACGTTCCGCGGCACCGCGTGGACGGCTCAACACGAGCCAGCCGCCGCTGGCCCGGTCGATAAGGATGGCGCGACATGACAAATTAACCTATGTGCGATATATAGAGTGATGACCTTGATCACCTCTCCGGCGACCGGAGTCACCACAAGAGGTTAAAACAATGTGAAGGCACCAAAGTTTACATAAGCACTCTCTGTCCGCCGCGCGCAATGCCGACAGACTATGTATGTTTTGTGTAATTAGCTTCCAATTTGGTAAATACCCAGGCAATCAGAAAGCGGGTACCCGAAATAAACTATTTACAATCTAAAATATATTACTTCCTTCGACATCAATATACACAACTTTCTAAAGTATAATTTTCAGCTTTTATAACAGAAATCGTGGGAAATCGTGGGTACTATTTTGAAGCAGTAGAAATTTAGCGCAAATAATGCTCGTTGCTCATCGCAGTGCTTGATTTACAATTTAGAAATTTTACGAAACAGTATATAATTTATAATAGTTTGGCACATCGGCTGCGACGGTAACACCACTCCGCGGTGCCGGGCTTGGTCCCAAACGTCAACGTCTGCAAGCATTGCGCGCGACTATATAACTTAAAATATAAATTACATTATTTTATTTCAATTACATTTTCAGTAAAAATTACAAACCTTCAACGTAGGAGAGGCAGGAATCTAACAGTGATATGTTTAGAAAAAAAAAAGTTAATATCACATGCACAACCGGTATTTTTGATTAATTCAATTGCTCAATATACCGGTATATTTTCTCTAAAGTCAATAGGACTGAAAAAAATGAGTAAAGGTCCGTAGATTTGAAAATAGCTGTCAGCTGTCAGCTTCAGTCCGTCCGTCCCTGACTCGATGGTACGTAATTTTTACTGTAAACCGTCTCAATAAGCTGCCACATACACAACAAAGTTTTGGAATACAGGAATGGTATAAATGCGGTCCGACCATACGGCGAGGAGCGCCCTCCGGCTGCTTCTCCCCAGTCAAAGACATAAAAATATGGCCGAATATTTCTGTTAATTATACATCTCGTCATGAAATGCATATTATTTCGATGCAATTCCACTCCGAGGCGACATCTATTGAATTTAAATCTGAAAGTGATCCATACACTTAACGACGCTGCGACATAACTTTATTAAAAACAAATTATCCAGACAATTCAAGTCGAGAAATATGACGTCACTGAGCGAGTTAAAAATGAACACAAATAATACATGAACATGTGATGCACGACAATGAACACTCGCACTACGACACTTTAAGTACACGAAAATATAATTTATACTCGACATCCCTCCGCCGCCGTCCGCCGGCTCGCGTGCGATAACACTTAAATACAATTTACGACTAAACGTTTGACACTACTCATTTAGTAATTGGATAATCGACAGCACTCCGACCGACCGACGGGTTAAATTTACCGTATAAAATTACTGTCACACCTTTGAGGTGGTCAGCCGCTACCACGAAACTCACAGGCCGCGTCCGCTTACATCTTATATACATCGAGATCTGATTAGCAGATGTGAGATGTCACATTTAGCACATGAATACGATGCATCATTAAAATTTCGTGGAAAGAATTGAAGGCATCGCCTCAATCACGTTAACACATCACAAAGAACTCAGAACTCGGGCTTCGCCCTCGACCACGACATCTATGTGACAGATAAATCGCTCTACCAATATTTGTGTGTGTGTGTGTGTGTGTGAGAGAGGTCGATGGATCGTCCCGTGACGTCAGTCCCCGACGCCGGTGATTCGCTCGTTAACTAACTACATACGACGGTAGAAGCGGGTACAAAAATATTCTATCCTAATTTCAATATAGTACAAGAGCAACGTCAACAACTAGTCGGTACTGTTCTGTAGCAAAATGAAAGATACGTCTGCAACTGATCTGTGTAAAGCATTAAATCACTAACATTAAAGTTGAAACTTGCTGTTGTATCCTCACGGAAGATAAATGCCTCTGCAAAGTTTCATAAGAATCGGTTCAGCACAAGAATTTAAAGAGCTTTCATAAAGTTTGAAATGAGCCAAATACAGGACATGTTTAAAAATTACAGGTATGTAAAGAATCGTTTCAAGATATTTTCATAAGAATTCCACACATATGGAAGAAGGTACTCGCACCATATCCGACATTTTGCCACTGAACGCAATGTTAAGACAACACTACGACCTGTCTGTAAAGGTATCCCATTGCTCTCACTTCTGAACCGTCAACGATATAAATCCAACTGTCAGATACGCACATCGACGCATTGAAGTTCAAAAGTGTAAACAAGTTTCAAAAACTGCCGTTAAATATTAATTAATAACTTACCTAGTGTGAGCGTCGTCGACGCGGACGTGAAACGAAACGTCGTCTCGTACGACGGACGCGTTCCGTTCCACGCTACGTTAGGATTATCTGATTTAATTATTATCTGTACACGATTAACTTTGATGCTTATAATTTATCGTTTTCAATAATTAATCATACCTAGTGATGATGTTAGATTACGTTCACAATGTTGAGCATGCGTCTGTATGAAAATGGGACGTCGTACGATAATTATATTAATTAACAAATATAAATAGCTACATAATATTAATATATCCATTATTCATATTAATTCATAAGAATATCATAAACACATCCAACTGAACAGCTCAAAGTAGTGCACGTGAGAAAATTAAAATTACTAAAATATATCTAGCATAAGTCTCTAACAAAAAATATAATATATTTGAATGTTTCTGATATGCTTAATAAATAAAGGCAAAGTTTTTGTTGATTTATAAAATTTAGAGATAAAATTCCAAGTACTTTGGAACGGCAAAGATTCGAAGTAAAGAACGGAATGTAAATCTGAGCATACATTTTGCAATCATTCATTCATTCCTTGATTAAAAAAAACATTGTTCATTGGGAACAGTTCAAACTGATCAACATCAATATTGCAGTTATCGTTACAAAACGGGTTCATTTAATTCGTTAACTATTTTTTTTTCTTATTAACTGGGAGGCAGCAATTTTCAAGTATGAAGTATGAGGAATCATTTATGTTTTACTTGAAATTTTACACGTAAATATATGAAACGCCTGTTCATTCACCGACATAACATTAAAATTTATTTGTGTACACAACACACACAAGCTGGAGGGCCCGACGTGTGAGTCCTGCTGACGACATCCTTGACGGTGTCGTCCAGCGAGATGACGTGTAGTACTTCATCATCTTCACAACCCATAACTGTCCTACTGCTGGACTCGGATCTCCAAACAAAATGTGAAGGGAACAAGCGGCCGTCCACCACGCTGGCCAAGTGCAGATAAACAGACTTCACACACCTTCGAGAACATTATGAAAAACTCTCGCGTGTGCAGGTTTCCTCACGATGTTTTCCTTCACCGAAGCAAGTGATAATTAACTTGTTATACGCACATAACTTTTTGAAAATCAGATGTGCGTGCGGGATTGTAACTGACACCGCCACGTTCGGGAGACCAACGTCCGAACCACTTGGCTATCAATCACGTAGTACAATTATCACGTGCAGTACAATTTTATTGAATTATGCGTCCACCTATGTCAATACTATGTCAGTCAATGAAAAAGCTGTGTCAATATTTCAAACCTCGTGATAGATAAGCAAGTTACCTAAATAATTTCGAGTTAAACCATTATAAACACGCACGTCAGTACTCGGGTAGACATAGTCAAAAGTTGCCGCCCCCAGCTCACATATAACAACATTTTAATAAACATACAACAATAATATCGTCTGATATATGTTGATATGCACCTCTGTACATTTATCTATACAAGCGGTGGGTTCGGCGGTTGCCGTACAACGGTTACTGGGTAGAGGCCACGCGTTTGCTTTCATATTGAAACATTTGTTAACACCCACTTTCTAAATAAAAAAAAGCCTCAAATAATGACAGCAGCGTGAGAGAACATCAAATTTTCGTCTTTTAGTTATGTTATCAAAATAACTTTAAACTTACCAGACGAGTTTAAAAAGTGAATATATTACCAAGAAAGAAATAAATAATTATTGAAGTTCTCACAGTATAATATGAATTTAAACTATTCGCAATTCACATAAGTTTACACACGGGAAATAGATGGGTTAAGAGTGACATATAATATAATCTCATGCGCCACCACTGAGGTACAACTAACATGACATCTCTACGACATTCCCGTTCTATGGCAACATTTAGAACTAATGATTATCAAAACCGTATAAAATGTACCTCGACCGATCTGACGAACCCACCGTACACCGTACACCGTACACCGTACACGATACAATTAATTAATAACAACTATTCAAGACCAACCGATTGAGATATAGACGTGAACACGACAACCATGTTAGATAAGAAACATCATATTTAGCGAAAATGCTCGAAAATTAATATTATTCCACGTTGTGATTTTTTTTAATATTTTTACTTTTAATTGGACAGAAAATAAGTTTAACGTATTGCTAACGAAAAGAAGAATTTTGTAAATAGAGAGAAAAGGCGAAGTTGAAGACAGAACAGGTATCATCGATCTATATCCCGATCGGCCGGCCCCGGAGCCGAGTTCAACCGTTGCGGCAGGACGCCGTCGCCGTATATCATTGCAGCAGGTTCTGGTTGAACGCGGGCTTCATGTTGTTGTTGACGTTGGTCTGTTGCAGGAAGTTGTTGTTGACGCCCGTCGTCCCCGTCGCCTGCCAGCCCATCGCGGGGAACGCGGGGCTCATGATGCTGGGGTTGGCGGGCTTGTGGGCGGGACTGTTGGGGCTCGACTTGAGCTGGTTGATCGTGGGCGCGGGGCCCGCCTTGGGCGACCGGGGAGCGAGCAAGTTGTCCACGTTGATGTTGATCGAGCCCGACGTGTCCGCCCACGTCGCGCCGAGCTTCGTCGTCTTGGCCGGCGCCGCGGTGGCGTTGTTCTGTTGTTGTTGCTGGCTGGCGGGCGTGATCGGCGTGAGCAGCCCCACCGGCGTGGGTTGGATACCTGGCGATGCAAGGAAACACAATGTTAGTTTCGGTTAAAGACGCAGCCGCCAGTAACATAATATGATGTTAGTATTACCTTCGCACGTTGTCCGGTTACAGTGAACGAGCAATTATTATCGTTGGCACATTTTTACATAAACCATGTATATTTTTAATAATTTTATTTCGAGTAAATCATTAATATTTAATCATACATCCTCGAGTCTTCAAAAATATACTCACTTAGATAAAACGGACAGTACATATATCTAATATAATTTGAACATCTGAAGGACAGGAATGCACTACTGTATTCTTAATTATTTCCTACAGAGTTATTAAAAGATGATTCCACATTTTTTTATAATGTTTAATACTAAGCTACTAAAAGTATAATTAAAAATATTAGACCAGCAAGTTTTGGCATTTACTATACAAAGCACAGCACTCGTTACCACTAGACTTTACTTTAATTAAGTAATTACACCACGGAACGAATAAGACGCAAAGCACATTACCATCCTAGCAGAAGTTCTTAGTAGGTAACACTTAGTATGACACCAGTAATCTCATCCGGAGCTGCTAAATACAATGAAAGACATATCACCTCTAACGTTGACAATCACGAGAGAGAAGTACAAGGAACACTTGCAATCACACTGACTTCTATTCCGCCGTGTCCGCGGCCGGCATCGACAACGAGGTTAAAAGTTCCGATAAAAATAAAATCTAGAGATTATTTAATCCGAATTTGAAACTTACACTGAGATGAGTTAAAAATACACGTGACTTAAAAATGGCGGGACCGAGCGCCCGCCGGTGACTATCTAAGACGGCTACCTTAGAACTACGGTGGGTTTAAAACTAAATTACATCCTGGTCGCTAGTCGCTAACTAAACCGTTTCGACCTTCACTCGTATAACGCATCCTCGATGAGATTGAGCACCTGAGCCGCGAACAGGGCGGCCTCCGACTTGGGGCCTCCGAACTTCATCGTCAGCTCGACGTTGGACGTGCACTCGATGAGCCAGGACCTCAACTCCATCATCACGTCGAAGAAGTCGTTGTTCAGGATCGACAGCGGCAAGACGAGGACGATCGCCGCGATGATCGCTATCACGCACAGCTGGATCTTGGGGTCCGGCGAGAACCGCATGTACAGCACCATCGGCATCAGCTCCTGGCAGTACTTCGCGCACTTGGGGCAGTTCTTCGTCACCAGCACCATGTTCCCCACCACCGAGAGGTACTTCGCGAGGAAGACGTTGTCGATGTCCTGCTTCAAGATGTGGTGGCTCAGGGTCAGCTGGCGAACTCCGAAGCCGCTTATCAGCGGATAGAAGAAGTGATCCGCGACCGGGGCGAATTGATTCTTCTTGGCGCTGGCGAACGGGTGAGGTCTTCGGGAGTGAAAGTATCTCGTTTTGGTGATCAGTCGACGGCGAATGATTTCCTCGGCCGGGATCGTGTCCGGCGCCTCGGCCAAGTCCACCCGCTCCCCGGCGGGCCGAGCCGGAGCGCTCTGAGATCTGACGTCGCCGATTCGATTGGCGGCCTCCGACAGTACGTCCAGCATGAACACCTTCGTCGCTATAGAGTACCTCCCCACGTCCATGTGGATCTCCCTGCAGAGATGCTCCGCGCATATCGCCGGGTGGCTGCACACTATCGCGACCGACGTGTTATATTTTATGGCGTCGAAGTTGTCCACGTGATATTTCTCGTCTAGATGCACGAAGAGATCCAGCAGCTCGATCGCCAGCTTGGAGTCCTCGTTCTTCAACTGGTCGACCACCAGGTCCTCCGCGGCGAGGAGCCCGGCCTCGAACGTTTCGACCTCCTTCGCTTCCGTGATCATTTCGACGAGGTCGCGCAGGTAGTTGGGTCGCTTCCGATCCGACGTCGGGACGTCGTTGCTCATGTCGTACGGCTCGAGATCGTCGTCGGAGTCCAGCTCCTCCTCTTGCCGTTTTTTGACACTCAGCAGGTCGAGCTTGACCGAAATCAGCTGCTTGACGATCTCCTTGGTCTGCGCCGCAGTCTTCACCGCGCAGGCGACTATCGTGCTGTGCACCGGCTTCTCCGCGCCGACCGCTCGGTACGCGACGTCGTCCAGAACGCTCTTCACGTCTATCCGTCTAAACTTCCGATTGATCGGTTCCCGCTTGTCGTCGATCAGACACTTGGTGGCTACGTCCTTGATACAATTCGCGAGCTCGACGCTCCTCTTCCCCATGCTCCAGTACTCGAAGTCCAACTCCTTGATGGCCTCCTTGTCCGAGGTGTCGACCTCGGCCAAGGTTTTCAAGATCGTCTCGACGGTCGCCATGCCGATGGCCCGAAATTCCTGGGAGATCACGTCGAGATGCTTAGACATTCCCTTGAACAGAATCTGTTTCAAGGCCAGCAGCTCCCAGCGCTCGCCGCCCTGCGCCCACATCGCCGTGCGGTACTTGACCGCCAGAACGAGCATGAGGGAGGTGTACATGTGCTGGTCGATGTTGGCGACGTTCCTCTGCTGGACGTCGGCCCATATGTTGGTCAGCTGGAGGATCATGTCCGTGAACGACTGCACTGAGTTCTGTCTCGTCGTCAAGTAGTACAGGACGTTTTCCTGCAGGGCCGTGTTCACGTAGTCGGTCGAGGCGACGTTGAATGGTATTTTGTAGGTGAGAATCTCCTCCCAGTCCTTGCTCGTATTCAGGCAATTCCCGAGAACGTTCCGGATGGGTCGCTCCTGACCGTTGTAATCGATGGGGCACCTCCTCAGCAGGATGACCGAGATCCGATCGATCGCGAGTCGGTTCAAGTGATGGTACATGGTTTGGATGAGCTTTCTCTTGACGAACCTGCTGTTGTCCTCGTTCTCGCAGCCGGTCCAGGCTATGGTTACGTCTACGAACTGCGAGATGGCGTTGCTGCCGCTGACGCTGTAGCTCGTTATCACTTTGGAGATGAAGTGCGACAGGTACGCTAGGTCGTACTGAGTGCCCTGGTTGTAGCTACACTCGGCCATGAAATCGATGCATCTAATCGCGTGAAACACTAGGACGTTCGAGTAGTTGTCGTGCGAGAATTCCTTGGGGGTCCGGTGCTCCAGCCTGTTGGCTATCCTCTCGGGCAGGGTTATCAGCATTTGGACGTAGCTCTCCCACAGGTCCATGCGCGCGTTTCTCTTACCCTCCTCCAAGACGTCGCTGCAATCTACTATGGACACGAAGATCATGTCGCTCCTTACGTACTTCAACGTGATATGGCCCAGCGCCTCCAGCACGGCGAGATCGCACTCGGATTTCAGGAACCCGCAGAGCAACGCCAAAATCTCCTGGCCCGCTTCGAAGCTCTCTTCGACTAAAAACACCGCGGGCGCTTCGTGAACGAATATCGGCCACTGGGGGAACAAGATTCTTACGAGGGTGGACAGGAGCTTCAGGTAAACCTCTACAACGTCCGTATTGACGATTCTGTCGTCCTTTTTACACAGCTTCTGTACGGTGCAGGGCCCGGGGAGGTAGTCGAGCACGCTCCGGAGCGACGACCGGATGCTTTCGGCGTCGCTCTCGCACTTGACGACGGACAACGCTTGAATCGTCTCGACGCACTTCTCGATGGCGTCCCTCAGGGCGCTCCTAGTGCACCGGTAGCTTTCGTCCTCGCGCAAGTCTGTAAATAGAAACAGCTCAATGTGCCCACGAGTAAATGATGTACATGGTACGGAAGCGAGGCGGGTGGAGCGGGGGTGGTCGGCTAGGACGTTCCTTAAATATCAATAAATCGTTTACCAATCAAATCCGGAAAACTTTCACCTTAAAATATATGCTGCATTTTTGTACCTAAAAAAATGAACTATACTAATTCACCGCTGACATTCTTGTCCTGCTATAATTTAATTAAAAATATATTACCAATACGAGATTAAGCATCATTAGCACGGTTAGCGCAGGTCTACATATTCGAATTCATGTATCCTACTTCAAATATTTTTGTAAATAAATAAATATATATAGGAAACCACAATAAAACTATATTTATCATTATTTAAGGAACCTCAACTATTATATGCTGTATACATACAGTCGCTAAGCCAAGAGAAATACTATAATAATTAACAAGCTACAACGGCTAACATATACATAAACGACTTAAAAGATAAACAAAATAAATAAAATAAAAAAAAAACTATTGACATAGTTACCGAGCCTACAGAAATAACGAGAATACGTTTGGGTATTGCCAATTAGAATTGAACTACCTAAACATGGAACCATCATTAGATAACTCGATAGTATAAGACAAATCAGGTGATTAAAATTCTTTATTGGTCAAAAGTGACTCAGCGTGCGATTGCGATACACGTCTCTCAAATTAACTGAAAAACGTGTTCTCAACCTGTAAGCTAGTTCCCAAGAGTGTACGACAACTCGTATACAGACCCTCATGGCACGCACAACTGTCTTCCGCACCCCGTACATGAATCCAAGAGATCAATGATAATATGGTCTGTGTCAAAACTTTTTGAGCGCTTCCATGCTTCATGGGGCACGGAAAACCGACGAACCCCATTTGTTTTTGGGAGATGTATTCGGTATAAATATGTTCCAATAAATAATGGATCAGCGTCGTAGAATAAACCCTAGGCCTCTTCCTCTTAGTATTGGAAGCCAAATTTACTCAATTCATATTATAATATTTGTATCTGAATACACTCTATATAAAGATTAAAATAAAATAACAATCAGCAAGTCGTTATAGAAATATTCATGCGACAAATAAACATAAAACATTGACTACACACATAACATAACACACAACACACACATGTATAAGACGAAACAAAGATCCCAGCGGTTCCTTACACACATTAATTTGTGTTTGACCTACCAATTAAATTTCTAATAAGTGAAGTGTATAGTTGAAGTAAATCTCTAATTATAAGTCACGTGTATTTTTAAACATCTTTCACGATTGAAGTACATAAACAAAAATTAACCAAAAAATCTATGAATAAATAAAATCAACGAGATAGAGAGTGAGAGAGTTAAATCATGTACCATTCTTGATATATATTCAACAACAATTAAATTATATAAATAATGATAATAATAATTATTTGTTGAAATAATTATCATTATCTGGGAGCATTAAGTGGGAGCACTGGTTGAGGACTGAACATTGTAAATCCCCAAT
>DWPA01002421.1:0-15792 GCA_018251375.1 Calpodes ethlius
GATTTCACCAAAACTTTACGTACAAAGTGCTGCAAAATGACTGGTAATTTAATTGTGGAGTCTACATACCTACAGCAATAGGTGCACCTTCAGCCCATTTGATAGTTTTTTTAATTTCAATTTCCTTGGCCTCCTCGACAAGCACAGAAGTATTGTCTCGGCCAAGCAGAAATGATGTTTCTGAATACTTAGCAATTGTTGGTTCTAACATCCTAGAGCTGCTTGTCGGAAATAGTTCTTTGGGGTTCCTTGAAGAGAGCTAAAATTATTCTTTATTGTTGAAATATTAAAAACTTACAAGTATCAACATCACTAAATAAACAAAGAAATAAAAATGAATGTAAATTCTAGATTTAACTCTTCTCACACCTGAACTACAATAACTATTTTTTTCACTGTCATCCATTCCCAAAGTAAATAAATATACCTGAACTAAACTTTAAATAAATCTATTCAGTTTTTTTACTTAAAGAATAGTAAGTTACTGGACATTCCATAATTAAAAAGAACTCAATCAAAATTCTCTTTAACTACAAGAAGTTTTTAAATGGGTTAATAATAAAGTATATAGTATTTTTTTTAATCAATAACAACTGTAGCCAATGCTCCATTATTCAAAGGGCATTCTCCTTTACAGGTCACTGTAACAAGCTGCATAAACTACTTCACAAAATGACAATTGAAGCTGTAATTTTCAATGTGAACCACAATGAATAAATATAATTTTGGTTATATGTCAAATGACTGCAATAGCTATTTAACTATAGTAAACTATATGCACATAATTTACCCCTTAACACCAATAATGAGTTTTATGTTTGTAAGTTTCATTTACAATTACAATACCAAAGAGAGCTGCCCTATTATTGACACAGCTAAAAATCTTAATATGTACCAAAACCAACATGTTTTTAAAGTCACTTATGCTGACACTCACATCAAATAATGTATATTCTCCTTTGAATCCCACACATAAATACTGTGTGCCCCACGACATCACTTTCGGAACATCTGGTATTGTAAAGTCAAACAGGTGTTTCTTGAACACTCCATTCTTCCCATAATACAGCTGAAGTTTTCTTCTCACAGCAACACATAAATGAACCAGAGAATTAGATTCCCCTGTCATAGATGTGGCTGACTGGAATAAAGTAGAGTAATCTATATATGTTTGTATACACAAAATTAATAAACTCTGAAACAATTTGACTAATCATTATAAAAATTTGTATGTATATGTATTTGTACACATAGAAGGTTTATATGCTATTCTCATAGATATAACTCGCAACCAGGAGGCGCTGTAAATTGTAGTCTAGACCAAACACTTTTAATTTTGGGTTGGATGCTAGTAAGTAATAAAAATTAAGTATGGTAAAATAAAATCATTCAAAACTTAGAATGATTACTACACCTAATAGATAAATAACAATACTTAAAACCAATATAAAATACATATGAAAATTATGATTTATAGAATTTCTGTAAGTTTTAATTTATGTCGCATTACCTTATTATCTATAGCAAAGAGTGATGCACCCTTAGTTTCTGGAAATGTTGAAACTAATGGAAAGTTTACTCCTTTAATATCAAAGGTAGATAATATATTATCTGTCAAACAAATTAGCAAGTTGTTCTCTGAAATGAAAATGTAAAATACATTAATGTAAATAATGTATACTGTATTTCTCTTACCAAAAATCCAAATATTTATAAATAAAAAATGTTTCAATCTTAAAAAAGGAGGAATTATGTGTTAAAGACACTGATATTAGAACACAGAACGAAGAAAATGTATCTATTACTTAAAAGAAAGACAGCACAAAACCTCTCCTTGTTCAAGTTGTTTTCATATTTATTCAAATTGTACTTATGTAGAGGATGACTCTTATTTTGCTTCTATGTATTAAAAATGTGTAGAGCAATTCGATCTTATACATAATCTTTTAAATCTATTAAATTTATAATTGAACAAACCTGGTATAACTTCAATTTGTTGTATAGGTTTTTTACTAAAGTTCTTGCAATATTGTAACATTTGCATCTCATACAACTGATTTCCATTATTTTCCGAGAGTGAGTACATCAATAAATGACCTTGTCTAGTTCCCAGTAAAAGATTTCCATCTGAAAATATATATTTAGCAAATATAAGTCAGTGTAAGTTTGAAGATAATAATGATTAAAAAATTACGAATCAATAAGTTTAGTTGATAGTGACTCAATTCGTTTCTCAGGTAGGATTGTCAATTGGGGTGGACATTAATATGAAAGAAAAATATTTGTTCACAAATTATGTGTGCAAGGAATGTCTTATTAGTGTTGTACATGCTACCCGTAACACAACAGAATCCTAGAGCGGAGAAATAAATGTGTTTAGTTTTGTTTGTTATGATTAAGAAGAACCATGACTTACCATAAGCTGCAATTGATTCTATTTGCAAGGTTAGTGTAAGTTGATGTGTAACTTCGTAGGCCTCATGCATTTTTACTGTTTTAACTTATAATATCTTTGAAAATCTAAATCTAAAATGTAATTGCAGATTTTAGGTCCTGAGTCATGACACTGGTGGTATTAATAGCACAGTAAATACTTTATTATCATATGATGAGTGAGAAACAATATAACGCTGTACAAATCTCCATAAACGATTTAATAAACAATAAAGAAAGCTATATCATAATAAGATACTATTTGCCTAAATATGACACTTGTCCTATCCCATGATGACAATGACATTTGATTATTTTTTTATAACGCCAATTGCTATCTTAGATGTCATTAATTTGGCTCCCAATATGTTTAATTATAGTACACATCACACAGTATTATTGTTCATCTTTACTAATGCTATAGAGGTCAGCATTCTTCACATACTATTTTGTTCGCGTAGGAGCGGGCAAGAAGGGAGCAGACCATGCAAAGAAGTATCTCTACTTTATCTGTGTCGAGTAGTGAGCAGCCCACAGAGTACTTTTCATTAAAACATAAATAGCTCTTATCACTAGACGTCTACAGCGAGTCCTTAAAGATATGTAAAAAGATCGTACAAAAATTTGTAGCAGGTGTGGTGATTTTTGATTAACCATTTGTGCGATAAAAAAAAGTCTGCCTGTAAAGAGTACTATTATGTGTATTATATACTATTGTCATTAAATCCCATATTTAGCTGAATGAAGCTACTCCGGATACATACCAAAGAATAATTTCCTTGTTTTAACTCATCTCAGGCTAATGTAAGGTACTTTTGTGATATTCTATTGCATACTATACTAATCTGTACATCATATTAATAAGTAATAATTAAAAGCTTAAGTTGAGAAATGATGTAACTTTAAGACAAGCACTGTTTTTTTTTAAAGTTGCTAGATACATAAGATATCTACCTAGTCTGTGGTTGCAAAGTAACTGATTAAGGGTAATGAGTAGATAGAATATTGATAACAACAGTACGTCTAATTATTCTGTAATAACGGGTGTAAATCATTTTTCAGTGAAAACTGTATTTCTATGGTCTAAACATGGATAAGCTTTAATGTTATGTAATAGGGTGTAAGTCCACAAGCCATGCTCATGTTTTTTTAATATTCCAAAGAATGATCATATAAGTGCGTATTAGTTTACTCACTTAGAAAACGAAACTGCCTTTACGTGTCACATTTTCCCAAGGCTTTATAATACTCAAGCGCTCACAGTATCGTTGAGACTATACTTACGAAGTATTTTCTCTCAGCTCGACTCGCCATATGCGGATGCACACTTTTGTACGAAGTTTAGAGGAAAACACAGACTGAGAAAATGACAAACATTGTACATTCTCTATCTCATTCTCCCGTAAGCTGTACGGTTATTGTCTCATTTTCACAGAAGAGAGCCCTTTGATGATACGCAGATATTTTTAAATCCTTTGACCCAAAGCATCACTGATGTATTGCGTGGCAAGTGTGTAAAAAACGGAGAACGTATTACTTTCATTGATCGACACTAACCCAGAAAAATATCCCAGTACTTTTTTCAATAGAACTGCTGGCAATAAATGAAACAGAACACAGATTTCATGGTCAAATCTAAGAAGATATTGAAGTATATAAAAACCCGACCAGCACACAAAATCTTAATTAAAGGAGGTACAATGTTTATTGACCTTCGTTCGTCAGTCTCATCCATTGCTTAACAGGGTGATCTCTGGGAGGGGAGGTAGGAACGAGTAGACAAAGGCCTTTAAACCAATTTGCGTAATATGTATTAGACAAGAACTGCTAATTTATTATCTACATTTAGTACACTATTAATATTTTAATTTATCTTTCACCACATTGTGTATTCAAAAACTGTTTTATGACTAATATCTTAAGTGCCTTTGAAATTATTGAAAACTATTAATATCAAAGTTTGAAGTAAAAAATAATTTTGTATTATAGTGTCACAGACAATTTGACGTCACAATTGTTTCATACTTAAATAAATTCAAGGATAATGAAGTAGGTAACTCACAGTAGGTATTGTATTGATTGCAGCAATCAGGAAAATGTTACCATTCATAACTTTTTAATTCCATTCACAGAAATAGAAAAATAATAAAAACGATAGAGAAAATTAAAAATAAGCATTTTTATTTTACATAGTAATCAGATGTAATTTCTAAAGTTACTTCGGTAAACATGTAATAACAGTACTGATGTTAAATAGTAGAAATATTTATTTCCGGCCCTCCTGCTCATTCGATGTAGTCAAATAAGTTAAACCAAAATAAATACTTTAGTTTGATGAATTGTCAGACTAACGTGATTATCGGATGTATTGGATGTTAAATGTAAAATTTTGACTGTGAAATAAAAAGCCATGCTTACTATTCATTTAATATTTACTTTATAATTATGTTATTTTCATTCATAACTAACAACGATATGGGTGTTACGATGTATTCAAATTCAGTAAAACAAATTAAAACAAAATACAAATTTCACTCACTATTAAATTTAATATTACAGTACTAGTTATAAGAAAACTCTTTTTACTTTAAATAATTTATATAAGTCAACCTCATTTGGAAGTTTGATCTTACGGAAAATTCCCAAGTAGTAAACGTGCACGCAAATCGTGAAAGTGAGAATTCAGTGGGATAAAGACGTTCCAATAACATCGCTTCAAACATTCAGGTCACTAGTATGTCTTAACTTTTTACACAGAGGATCTTTAGAAGCAACGTCGATTACAAAATTCATATTAGATAGACTTAATAAAATATGCATATCTAAACTATCGTACTCCTTACGGAACCCGAGCGATAGTACGGTACGGGCTCGCATTACACAAAGTCATACCATAAAGATAATTATAATATATTTACACGAATTATAAAGGTGTGTCAGCAAATCAATAGCCTTAGGGACGACAACTAAGCTCCACTATGTGTGATTTGAAATCGTGCGCCGAGCGCGTTACATCTCTTAACATACTACGAATTTATACGTAATTAATTAGTACACATATATAGTAATACAAGGTTGTATTATATAAGAGGCCGCGCGGCCCAACTTGTATAGGGTTCATCGTATGGATGACAGCGGACCGACTCGACTTGCACGCGTGACCCATTCGCAGGTGCGACTACAGACTGGTCGAGGTGGTAACGATTACCTTCATCGAATCCAAGTTTATTGTGACATCGGCGGTCGTTCAGCAGGCAATCATGCTTTACAGCTGCCTAATTGGTAATAGTCTTAAGTTACGATTAAGACTGGTGCGACAGATAATTAAACGACACGGTTACGCTTTAAAGCTACATCTAAACCATGAATAAGATTTTGTTAGTCTAAAATTAAAGGCTTTTAAATACCTTTTACCTAATTTGTAACTGTATGTCAAATTTAAGTGCAAAATGAAATTACTCGAATACTTAAAACTATTACAATGAATTTAATTATTTTAACATTGTTTATAAATGACTACTAATATGTGTATTAATGACAAATTTTACATAGCAGAAATATCATTTATTGAATATAGAATACAATATTATCGAAAAAACTATGATGTGACAATAGGACATCGACAGTGCTATTAAATACATTACATTGATCCAGCGCTGGACAAGACAAGGTAAAGTACACCGCAATAAAAATGTAGAAGTTGCCCAAATAAACAAATAACAAGTAGTAAATCTAAAATTTTATATTCTTTGAATTGTTTATACAAATACATAATATTCTGAGATATCATTAAATATTAAAATTATCTTGAGAGATCAGTTTATGCTAGTTATAAAAATTTACAAGTATGCTTTTAATGTACGCAATAAAACGTTTCATCTGCTAAGTTTCATCGTTGATATAACACTAGACATACACTTCGTACAAGTGATACCGGATACGTTCCGACGATAATAAATATTCTAATGCACTACTGGATGTCTCCCCTACTGGTTACACGGCTCAACGGCTCAACGGCTCAACGGCTCAAGCAAGGACGATCCTCACTACAATATCATGTGGCTATCTCTCAATAGGTGATTTAAGTGAACCAAGCATGTGACCCGACAACGTTCAACAATAAAACAATACAATTTATCCAGATGGCGATCTGTCGTTTATCGAATATAAACATCAAAACGCAGCATTTAAGGTATGTACACGAAAATAAAAGATTTGAGCTTACAAAAGTACAAAGTAATCGATCACGTAGCGACGGTTAAGAATCTACGGCGGATTTACCCTTCTCACCGACTACGGCAGCTCAAGCTTTATCGACGATTACACTACAGTATCACACGATTACTCGCCGAAAACACCTATTATGCATTATAAATTTCCCGATGGCCAACACGAAAAGTACTATCACTAAATAGCATACGAACGAGTGTCGATGTAGGGCTGCGGGCCTACGACGCGCCCGGCGCCGAGCTGGCACCGCTCGCCTCGCCTGCAAGCAAACAAAAAAACAAGCATTATACATCTCATTTTGACTCTTTACACGACAACTATATTCATCGTACAACAGGTGTAGTGTACGTGTTTGATTATTTGGTTATAACTATCACAATAGTTATAAAAACAGCCCCAGGCTCACTGTGTGGCGGGGCGCACGGACAGTAGTGCCTTTGGCGAGAGCGGACGTGCCGCCTGCGTTCATTGTAAGAACACTACAAAACGTAGGTAGGTACATGATATTACAAATTGGTGTCACTTATATAATTGTAATACATAATTTCTGTAACTTTCAAAATATAAATTAGACAATGAGACACTACAGGTCATCGCTCTCCCCTCGTAACTCATCAGGTTAGAATAAACTTCAATACGCTGCTCCAGTATCGATCGGTAGGCGAGAATTTAGTGGCCAACCCAAGTGTCTGTAGTTTTTATGACGTCCGAATGTCTCCGACATGGCTTAAGGATTTCAACTGGCTTTAAGACTATCTAATAAAACAACCGGGATCAACAGCTAAACGTGCAATCCGAAGCCTGAAATAGCTTAAGAATTTTGATAATAGCGCCATATCCAACTACCTATCGTAACAGACAATAACATTATAAAGTCACAATGGTACAAAAGTACAATGCACTCATGCTTGGCTGCATTAGCCTTTGTGAATAAAACGTTCATCCACTCAATAAGTAATAATAGATGATTTACAATAAATTACCAGGAAATATAAAATTAGTACCAACAGGCAATTTAAAATGAATATAAAAAAGATATTGATATATTGAACCCATATGCAATTCTGAAATATTTTAACTCTTAATAAACCTTGATTATTATTTTATTTCACACTGACCTCACTTATATTCCTAATTACTGAAAATGATTGACATTTAATGATACTACTTGTCCTAGTTTAAATTTTATGATTGCTATGATTTTTTTGTATGTAAATGATCTTAAGAAATTCAATGTAATCTGACTATTCAATCCAAATAATGAACAAGTAAATAAATACCGTGCGCGTCGTCCTGCTGCGGCTGCGCGGAGGCAGAGGGCGCCGCTGCGGCGTCGGGCGCGGGCCGCGGCTTCAGGAAGTCGTTGAGCGACGGCTGGATCGCGAGCTCGTACTCGGTGAAGTTGAACAGCGGCGGCAGCGACCGGCCGTTGGGCAGCCGCGCGGCCGGCTCGCGCAGCTCGTCGAAGAAGCTGTGCGCGCACGCCTGCAGCGGCGACAGGCGCGCGCCCGGCGTGTACTCCAGCAGTCGGGACACTAGCGATATGGCGTCCGGGGGCGTACATGCGCGGAATACCTGCCACGCGAGTAATGACAAACATATCAATAATATGTAAATACTACGGGCTCCCTTTACACTCGAAATTGGAACGTATTTTCATATGACGAAGGATTACTTCTCAGTGACAAAATTTAATAATGCTTTCTGCACTTCTGGTAAATATAAACTTTATCTATAACAAATCTCAGGCTCTTACGTGCGTGCATTGTTCTGAAAAAAATTTTAGGCATTCCCTTCACATAATTATGTACTACTTCACATAATTAGATACTAGTGATTACAGTACGTAATCATATAATTTTTTAGTTTAAGGTAATTTATATTTGGAAAGTAGTCAAATCCCTGTGCTTTGTTAATTTCTTTCTATCAACAAATATTCCATAAATAAAACCCTGCAATCTCAATATCAAATGTTTTCCTGAGACATATATTTAGCACAGTAACTAGCTCAAATATTGAGTTATTGAGCTCATTATTTCTGTAATTACGCAATACTTATGAACGTATATTCTATTATTTGCAGTACGAAGTATTAATATTATATATTAATAGACTGACATCCCGGCGATAACAGTGGACAATAAAGGACGTTGTAGATCACTCTATACTCCAGACTTTCCATAATCACGTGGTAACACACATCGACAAGCTACCGTTGTGTGTGTGTGTCTACGGTTTAAGTAGAATAGAAATACAGCACGCCCTTCTACCAATTTCCTCAGACAGTGATTTTGTAATTAAAATTAATACATTGATAAGAAATACTACTCAGAAAAGTGTAAAGTCGATTTTGTATCAATTTAATTTCGCCAATATGTCAACTGTACTTAACTTTAAACAATATAGTTAAACATCAATACATTATAATGAATAAATTCCTACAGTATATGTATTTCAGTGATAATATCCACTCGTGTTAGCACCCGGACAGTGTAAGAGTAAATAATGTAAAAACAATGAATAGAGAACGGAGGTATTTACATTGTTATTGGTTAGGGCACACCTATTAAACTTAACGATGACCATGTCACCGTAATGGAGGGACTCTAGTGATGAGAATGTTTCAGACGTCTGACGTATTAATTAACTGAATGACAAGTCACAAGTATGATAACAATGAACATCGGTAATAAAACAAACAACACTCAATAGTAGCATTTTGTCAACGCACACTGAATACCAACACAGTTTGCGGTGAGAGACGGCGCAAAACATTAGTCTTGATCTATGTTCAACTCATGCCGAAGGCTGTGCTGCCATTGCCGGACGACACGATGTATTCGCATTTTGATACGCAAACTACTACATTGACACAACTAATTCCTTAATAAGCGAACTATAGGCTCATATCATAAGGTTAAAAACTAATTATCAATCCTAGATTGTTATTTAATATCCAAATATACTACATTTTATTATACCTTAAAGTATTTCATAATTCCTTTGTTACAAATTCATACACGTTAGCCTTCAGGGACCTCATTCTACATAAATTATAAGTCGTATTGTATTATTACAATAACAACTTTGAAGTAGTGCGCTCAATAGACAAAATACGAATAGATCGGTTACTAAATGCTTTCGTAACGGAATGTTGTAATACAAAAGTTAATTGTAAACAATGTTTCGTAAGTGATTTTCTCAAGAATAGATTGAAAACGTGTTTAAGAGTAATAACAGCGGAAGCACGAAGGCATTCAGTGAGTGTGGAACGGCGATGGCTTGGCTTACTCTGATGCGCTGGTGGTCAGTGGCAGACTTGGGCATCGTCATTCGCTCCAACATATACTGCAATGACGGGGGGCGGTGTAACCATACAGACAAATGATATATATCATCCCCATTTAATATCAAATTTAAACCGCTATCAGTGACTGACTCACTGACAGACTGACTGACAGACAATGCACAACATTCAAAGGTAGTGCAGTGACGGTGGAAGTAGAGGCAAGACATTATTGTACAAGGATTTATTTTTATTCCTTGTGTTTGTGTTCTACGAAGAATTGGTAATTTGAAAATTCATCCTCTAAAGGAATAAAATAAGAAGCGAAAGATTGTATTCTTTTCCTAAAATTTAGAATTTACTTCACGCGACAAAATTAATGATAAACTACTCTTGATATTTAATAAATATTCTTTAAAATTGGAATAATGAAGCGGTCCCTTTTGGGAGTCCAATATTATTATACCCTAATACCTACAGCCCCACCTACATTACTGAATGTGTATTTCGATGACATTAAATGTGTATCTAGACCTATTGAATTGTTACTTCATGGGCCTTGAGTAATGACAGATGCTATAAAAATAAAAACTTTAATAATACTTATCATTCATACGAATGGTACATTATGTTAATATAAAGCGTTTTCTTACCTTCGCCCAAGGATGGCTTTTGATTTGTGGAAATTTGAATTCTGTGTAGTTGGGATTCATCTCGCGGATTTGTTCTCGTGTTGGCGTGCCCAGTACCTGTAAATTTTAAAACATATTGAAGATATTAATTAAAATATTCCAAAAAAAACAAAGATATACAATCAAAACATTAAATAATTGTTAATTCAATTTTATGTCTGAATATTCCAATACAAACAAAGGTAGGTAGAATTTTAGTATCCGAATTACGTGATGGTTAACAAAAGTAATTCGATACAACTGCTCTGACATTGACGAACGACCTTGATCTGTGTCACCGGGTTTACACCATGAAAAGCGGCGCACGTGCAATTGACAACATCAATATGAAACATTTTTTAAACTTTCCTATAACTCAACCATGAATTAGTGCCAATTTCCCATGTACTTTTTTTTATTAATCATACCCATAGGTTTTCCTGTATCGAGATTGGCATGTATAACACTAATAAGACATCACTGTGCTCCGCGACCAGAGGTCAAACAATTATGTGTCACATAAATATCTATCCCAGCTGAGAATTGAACCTCGCTAGCCTACATCACTAACTATTACTTGTTTCCGGGATCCCTAGGGATTTCTAAAGTGTTATATTTATTGTAGAGGAAAACACCTTTTATAATAACTAACTTTCAAAATGTACTGTTTATCAAGCCTCTTTCAAACCCCTCACCGGAGATGGAAGTCATCACCCAATGACATGAAACACTACAAACCGCACAAGGTCATCGATAGACACACGTACATTGTGCAACACAATATAACAAAGGCGATAAAACAGTGTCAAAGTCGCATCACCTTGATGATTTCGACGAGCTGATCGACGCCGGAGTCGCCTGGGAATATCGGCTGGCCCAACAATAGCTCCGCCACGACGCAGCCCGCGCTCCACACATCTGCAACCGTACGTTCTCACGTTACATACCGACAATTACAGTACGAGTACAATTCCATGTCCCCGACGAATAAAGCGGCAACTGTGAAATCTAAAATTTTCAGTAAAAAAGAAATACCATTTTTTGTAAGTTTTTTAAATAATATAAAACTGTTTGAATATCTCTTTAGATGTAGTTGTAATGGAGAAAGTTCCAAAAAACTGCAATTGTATATATACTCCAATTTCTGATGAATAAACTGTTTACTATCGTAACTTTGAAAATAATAATGAAATACACTAGGAAAAAATTGCATAGATGTATTACAAAGTTGTAGATTCCAAATATTATGTAACATGAAAATGTCAGTAATTAGTACAGCTTGTTTCGTCGGGGGCATCAAATTACAGTCAAATACAGCACAGTTAAATTTAAATCGATGTAACCTTGATCACTCAACGAAATTAAATTTTAATCAAGTTCATTTTTTTGTTTTCGTTTCTTTAATATCAAATTTTGTTAATGGTTTTGTTTTTAAATAAGAAAAAAGAACGATTTTAAATTTCAAATTATATTCGTAGTAACATTTTCTTATTTTTCTTGAAACTACAAAGCAAAATATTGCTATAACGACATGTAAAAAATTTTGCGTTTACATATTAAAATTCTCAAGTACCCACTTGGGTTAATTAAGTTTATTAGATACAAGAATTCGTAACATGTTGCACACCATTATTTTACTTGGATTTGGTCAAGGCTATATTCGTTAAATCTAAAATCCACGATCGAATAACATTTTTATATTGCCCTCGTATTTATTTGAATACGATTCAACTTATATATTAACCTGTTCTTGATATTAAGTACAGGGTGTAGATATTATTTTAACATAGATGTAGTACATTTCACGTAAGAGTTACCTTCGCAATTATATTGACAAAATAAGTATTTCTAAATTTAAAATATATACATACTTAAAAACCAAGGAGAAAACAATAGCGACGATATTAGTCTGTGTTATTAAATAACTCCCAATACTTTTACAGTCAGATAATGAAATGAATAGTACATATGGTTCAACTTAACCCTTATGTGTAAAGATAGAGAACTAACTCATTGATCATATTTTTAGTGCAGTACATGTTAATGGAAGCTTGGTTTTATTTTAACTACATATTCTTCTTAACTTTTCAATGTCATAGAATTCTTATTATTCTTTATCTTATTCTTATGTATGTGTATTCTTCTTATGTATTATTCTTATTATTTGTACTAGAACGCTTAGGAATATAGTCACGAAAATACAATTTTGAGCGTTAATTTGTAAATTTTGAGTAATAATAAACCTCATTAAACCGAGACATACGAATTTTTGGTGTTCAGCGTTAATGATAGATAGAGGAGCAAACACATTAGCGATGGGAACTCCTTTGTGCAACCAACTACAGATACAATTAACATTCTAACATCCTCGATATTATAATCTATTTGAGGTCTGTAACCATGTATTCAAATGGAACACCTTATTCATGAATACCGTGGACTGCAAGGACTTTCTTCCACCAAATCTAAGTAACCGGTGTGATTATGATAATAAATCGAAGGCCACGAGCCACAACACTCAAAGCGAATTCGGTCTGCGCTGCAAGTATCACTGCATTGAGCGTTAAAACAAATATATTAACTTTACGAGGCCATGAAATTACGCTTAAAATTGTCGCAATATTATTTGAATTTGATAACGAATAGACTCTGACATGAAGTTTGTACGAATAAACGCTTAAAGCGGGGCGTGTTACGTTACGTGTTACGTGGCCCAGATATTAGACGAACCGTGTACACATTTATAATAAGATAACATTAGATACAAAATCACTAACCAATCTTAGTGGTGTAATCGATAGCTCCGAAGATAAGTTCGGGGGCGCGGTAATACCGCGAGCAGATGTAGGAGACGTTCGGCTCGCCGCGCACGAGGTGTTTTGCCGAACCGAAATCGCACAGCTTCAAAACGCCAGTCTTCGGGTCGAGGAGGAGGTTCTGTGGCTTGATGTCTCGGTGGCAGATCCCCAACGAGTGGATGTATGCGAGGCTTCGGAACAACTGGTACATATACAGCTGTCGAAAAAAGTTCATTTATTATTTCATGTCACATATTTACATGACACGTATCTTTATAAGGAAGCGCGTGTCATCTACATAAGATTAATAAAAAGTAAATTTTATAGCATTATAAATTAGTGCATATAAAGTTATCAGTTCCGTAATGAAACTACAGATAACTAAACTCATAAATGTAGCAATTTAAATAACTTATTCACGTTCGATTTCTATTCTTGCTGTGATATGCAAGTAATGGGCATCTCCGTCTTGCTATTTCCGATTTCCTTTCTTTAACATACTAAGCATAGTCACTCTCAAAGGAAATTAAGAGAGATGCACATAAGAATTCTTGAGTAACTCAAAAGGAAAACGCAATAACTTCACAGGATCAAACTGATCTGATAATTGTGATATGTAGGATGTGAATAGAGCGGCTTAGCAGTAGAAACTATCAAATTCGATCATTTCCATGTATAAATTGTACTTTTTTGAACATTGCTAACAGAATCGCGTATTATTGAAATATATTTCAGACAAAAGCGATTTAGCAATTTCTTCATAGTTACAAGTGCTAAAGATGTTTGTGTTTCAATAAATCAAAGTGCAAAGCGAATAGCTAAGGTGACACATTCAAAATAATTAGCATGTGGCTGCGACGGCTAGCAGAGTAATTATCATCCTCTGTCTGGACTGTATTTATATCAATAAAAATATTATTAAAAATAAAGGCCATTGACAACGAAGATATTGTAAAATACAATACAAAAGTGTATTATTTGTTGTCATGAACATCACAAATTTCATAATGACAGGAAACGGTCATATTTATATCGATACAAGCTTTGGTTATATATGTAAACGATTTAATGAACGACCTAATAGGGTCACTGAAAAAGTGGCTACGTGTAGGTAATAAGAAAAGGATAGGGTAAGGTTGGTCATACACTTAAAAATTGGATATCCACATCTGTATTGAATAGTACTCACCTTTATAAAACTAATGGGTATGGTTTGTTCATCTTTGGAGTAGTGACGTGCAACTTTATACACCGTCTCAGGTATATACTCCAGCACCAGATTCAGGTACACTTCGTCCTTCTGAAATAAATAAAACCACAGGACGTATTATCCCTATTCTCCTAACCTTGATGACTAGTCTAAGGTTTTCGACTCCTAATAATATAAATATAATTTGTATATATATTGAAATAATTAAGAGTTTTAGAGTAAACAATATTAAAAACAATTTCAACAGTTCATTAGCACTGTTGCATATATTATGATATTGTTTGTAAGTACTTTTTGTACAGAATAATATTATTAAAGCTATAACTAACCAGGATTAGGACGACAGACAAAAGTTAGTACATAAGCTCAAACTAATGTTATCTGATTGGCAAGCGCCCAAAGCCTTTTGGCTCCTGTATTTTAAACGTTACTATGATAAACCTTGAACTAGATACATGAATGAAACATGTATGACTAATACATACAGGGAGTAACATACATTTAGGAATCGTATTTACTTATATAAATAGTTTTTAAGTATTTTAAAACAAGGAAGCGTCCTGATCAAGTAGTGATTTATATGAAGCTTTATTCGCAACACATTTCCGTGCGTATAAATAAAGTAGAACATTGAAACTGAACAGTGGTTGAAGTAATATTATGAGGCTAGACGAGAGGTCGTCCACGTGTGACATACGTTCACATGTCACACACATACTTCACAATACAAAGGCTAGCGATCGCAGCGTCGAGGTGAAGGTTACTTGTTTACAAAGCAGTCACGACCATAACTGCTTAGGATTAGGATGAAAAGGAAATAGTCAAATTATACTGGCATGTCATATAAAACTTAAAAACTACTTCCTAAATAAATACATAATAATATAAAAATCTTAATTTTTAAAATGCAATAGTATGCAAATTCTTAGTGACCATTCTGTACTTTATAAATGGCGTTAATTATATTACTCTTAGCCATAGTTTGTTATCGGGATATTAAAATAAAAATTAAACTCATTAAGTTACTTTAATTAAAACAACGAAGTACAACTGTCATATTGTTGCCATTTTGTTGTTGACTACAAATTATATTGTAACTTTAGATATACTAATTTACTTTAAAGTTGTGGTTGCTGAAACCTTTCGCGGTTACATTAGTAGACC
>DWPA01002422.1:0-15791 GCA_018251375.1 Calpodes ethlius
TGATTCTTAATTAACAAAGGATGGATATAGATTCATCTTTCGATATCCATTTTGGGAGATCGTAGTGTTATACTACGCACCCCAAGTGAAAAGAGGCTCACCCCCCAAAAAGGTTACTTTACGGGCGACGCAAAAAGATTTTTAAATTTTAATTGACAAATATTTACCCGTACGTAAAATGCATTTATTTCACTTCGGTTGTAAGTTAAGTTCAATCAACATACTAAATTTTTGAAAAATAAAACTACAATAACTCGATTGGACGAATATAATAATTAGGTACTGCCCATAAGTAAAACGAGTTAGTTATGTTAAATGTTGAGATTAAATTATAATGTTATTGAAATAAATTTACTGTTTAAATTATTATTAGTTAAAATTCGAGACTTTATATTATCTACTGAACAAGAAATAATGAAATAAAATTATTTTTTAATTTTCCTGTGATTGAGCAGAGAGGAAAGTTGTGTTCGTTTGTGTAAATTATTACATTTTATCACTTAGCTCCAAAACGACTTGACGGATTTAGATACGGAGTGTAATTAACAGTTTATGTTTTTGAAAATGAATAAAGCTTTAAAATAATATTTCGTAGAATAGAAACCCATTAGAGCTATAGAAACGTGTCTTTTAAGTCTTAGATAACTATGAACATACACCATATAATTCCTGTAGATCAAACTCTGTAGATTGATAAAAAAAAAAATTACAACCTTGTCTAACTAAATCTATCTATCAGTACATCGATATCATATTTAACGTAAATTATATTAACACATACATATATTACCCAGTTCTTCCTTCGGGAGGAAAAACTAAATGCAATTTTTTATCCAATTTGTCCCGAACGATATGCCTATTTGCGTCGGGTCCGGGCGTATTAGGTCTTCTATGATTAAATTGTCTAACATTATAATTACAAAAACGTACTGACGATTTTTGTTGTGTATATTGATCGGTATAAAACACACAAATGATGAGGTACGTAAAGTTATAAACATATTATAGTTCTCTCTCACTAAAGAAAAAAAGTTAACTTTTGTGTCGCGGCCGGGTCAAACATGCTTTCTTTTTATGAAACCCTTTTCCGAAGAGGGCCTCTCGTGCAACGATTTTTTTTTGTTATTACTAGCTATTGAATGTACCTGTTTCAGATTAAAGTGCTAAAATAAGCATAGCATTGAGTGGTCGGCCTGTCTTAGGATGAATTATCTGGTTGTCGTTGAGACAAATCAAACCATCGCGGACATTCGTACTCGATCGTAGGTCAGGCTGTAAGTTTACTTCGTGTCGGTCAATAGTTTTCGTAGCTGTTAACTCCGATCACTTGCATGTTCACGTCCTCCGCCGGTCGGTGGCCACAGATAAACTATAAACTGCGACAGTTTATTTGGAATCGATTGTCAAGGTTTGGGGAAACCATAATAGTTTTAAAACTAAAATAAATGAAATTCAGCTCGCCATTATAAACGATGGATAACGATAACTCGACGAAGCCAGGGAACGTATCTAAACGCACACATCTCACGGTCTTAAAAAAATACCCCCTTGGACGAGAAGCGAATATTTTAAAAACAAATAAAGAGCGTTATTACTAATATTGAAATAAGTACCTATATAAAAAGGTTCGTTCGTCGGTGTGTTACCGTTTTCTCGGAGCGGTTCGTCACGCGGGCTCGGCGACATTCAACGACGGACGTTAAAACGATAGCGAAGTGCGGTCGGCGCGCCGCCGCCCGTATCGATAATATGTTATCGATATCCACATATAATACATAAGTTTAGATGTTACGAAGAGCCTCAATTGAGCTTGGCATACTATAGGCATCGAGCTTGTTATCCAATGTATAGACACTGGGAAATGAAGGCCAGTTGGTGAAGCCGAACTAAGTTCAAAACAATTGCTTATGCTTTTTGAAACTAAGCGGTAGGTGCTGCTCTATAGGGTGCAAGTTGGACAACTGATCGCACTTTTGGGTGGAGCCCCAAGTCGCGAACTAGATTCGTTCGACTGTATTCATCTGCGAGCAATTTATCTTGACAAGGTTCCTGCTCACAGATGGCTTACAATCAAGATGCGGTCTTCTGAGACGCCGGGAGCCGGAGTGGCAGCACCGCGAACACCACGATTGAGACAAGATTTTATCGCAACAAACAAATATATTATCGATAGACCGACGGGCCCCGCCCGCCGGGGACGCATTGTTCGTTCGAGACGCACGGTCGTTTTACGACCGCGCGATTTCACGAGCTCGCGGCCAACTCGTCGTTAATAATTACTGCCATTTATAATTACTTTTACAAACACAATAAACCCATGGGTTCGTTTTGCACCACTAGCTTTTGTCTGCGATACTGCCGGGGCATAGAGGTGGAGCTCCAGCCGAGGTCGGAGGTCCACTACGACGACTAATATAACGTACATTTTGATACGAATGCCACTCGAGTGTCGGATCGGCACTCGATTTGGACATCGTCGAAATCTATGGATGTATTCAGGCACGTGAATGTTGCGTCGCGGAATACTTAAAAATATATTGTGTCATCGTCATTTTCTGAAATATTGAAATCCTTACTGTTTGGAATAAAACAATAAAATCCGCACAGGGTATTCACCCCTTGCAGATGTAACCTTAAATACCTCCTAAGTTTTCATGGTCAAATTATCACGAAGTACTGCAATTAATATAAAGTAGCTTTTCCCTGCGACTTTGTCTGCATGAACTTCCGATTACAAATGATTACCCGCGTAGATTACGATCCCGCCCGGGATTCGGAATGAGAAGTAGGATCAGCGGGAATTACTAAAACCGTCTGGGTAGCAGTTTCACAGTTATCAGTAGCTTACCGGTTACAAACTTCCATATCATATACTTGGATAGTTAATTTTCCAAAAAATTAAAACTCAAATTTTCTTATTTAAAATAAATAATACTTTAATAAGCGTTAGATTCGGTGCGAGCCGGGCCACACGCAATGTATGGTTCCGTAATTGTAAGTTAATCGACTATCGGTCGTTAACTTGCAAAGCCTGAGTGCCGGCGATAGTTCTCTTTTAGAATGTTTGTACTGTGTACGGTACGATCTTTTACGGTGTCGGGTGTCCTTTACACAAGAAAATCATCCAAGTTGATATCCGTTGGAATGTTCGAGCGACTTGTGAATGTCACATTTATAGTCTAAACTTTAATGTCACGGTTATACTTGCGTCCTAACGCATATTTAGTAGCAGCCGTTAACATTAACGTTGACGCCAAGGTGACGGAAACACGACGGAAGCCATTTTTTAGACGACAAAAGTATAATTCCACCAATGATTGTTATAGTGGTTGTAAATTAGTCTAAAAATTGTCGAGGAGTCTTCTACGGTTTTCCTCAATATTACAAAGCATCTTGTCAAATGCGATTAGAAAATATATTAATGATAAAATAATTTTGGATTTGAGACGGCGGCAGACGAAGATTACTTTCAAAATCATCGTTTTAAGTAATAATTGGTCTGCGTCAGCGCAACTCCCACCCCTGGGGTATGGAATTCAACTTGGACTCGACTGCTACTACAAGAGACTCACATGGTGTCTACGTGCGCGGCTGCACTGGCCACCGATCACCGTCATTTGTTAACCCGTCTTGTATTTCTTCCTGTTGGTCGTAGGTCGTAATTCGGTGAAAGAGCGGCGAATTACTGGGTCGAGCGATCTTCTATATTACGATCGTTCCCCCAGTGCTGGTGTCGCTGACGTTAGCCGGGCCTCTCCCGTCTCTAGCAGCTCCACCCTGTGCGACGGGCCATTGACGATACCTCGAGTTCTTGTTTAATTCGTTTTTCAAAATGGCCGCCTCATTTGCAGCGTATTGTGCGCGGGAACACTCTGCTTGTTTAGACGATACGTGACACTCGAGTGAAGCGGTCGTTTTCATCGTTGCGCAAGTTTAATGTCTTTGCTATCAAAATTTAAGCAGTTGTTCCTTTTAGTTTCCCAGTATAATACCTACATATATTTAGTTCATTTCCGCTGTACTCGGGTGTACTTTTATTCGCTGGTAGCTGCTCCGTTTTGTCTGGCCGATATACGCAAGAGCTTCGCGGTCATGAGTGGACTGTATGTTTTAGTCACTGCTTGGGATACAGTCACAATGAAACTTAAACGCTATGACTCGCCGTGGTGGTATTTCGTTCCTCGGACTCGACAAAGGAAGTCGAGAGCATGATTTTTATCAATTGTAAATCGGCAACCAACACGTATGTGACGGAAGCTAAGCACAATATCGGATCGGTCGAAGCAAAATGTCCGGCCGGCGCGTGAGCACAACTCACGTGGCAGTCCTGTTTACTTAGGTCGGCTCGTAATTATGACATTGTTGCCGGTGTCCTACACCCCGCCCCCGCCCCCGCCCCGCACTCCCGGCACCGGACGGACAGACAGCACAATATGTATTGTGATTATGTCTGACTAGTTCCACTCGGCGTATTTAATTTTTACCCTATTACCTACTTTTAATTACTAATTACTCGGGAAGTTATACGAATGCGTTATATTGGAGAGACGTGATTAGAACCTGCTATATATTGATATGAATTGCCATTTCTTACAATAGGACTGTTTGATTGAATTAAAAATGATCTATATACCCGTTGGATTCTGTTGGGAAATTGTAGTTATATATTTAATTATAGAGATTAAAAAAAACGTCACTTTTTAAGGTTATTTAATAATTCAAATGGAATTAAATCGTTCCTAAGTCACGTGACCCCGACCAACTGTGACGTGACCACTAGATTTATGTGAATTCAGCCATAACAGAACAAAGTCGCTGCTACTTACTTACCGGTACTTTTTTAATACATTCTATAATGTTTTAAATAATGGAATATTCCAAAAATACTTCGTTTCAGAGGTGCCTATATCTTTTTGGCCTTTATTTCCTAACGATACGAGAACGAGTGATACGAGAACTCGTTTTGGAGCGAAATTTAAACCTTAGCCTACAAACTATTCAAGTAATTTTAGTAAAAAAAAAGAAGCTCTATCAGGTAGGGTTCTAGTACGATAGTACTGCGTGCTAAAAGTTCAGAATATCGTGGTGAAAAACAATTCACAATCACTCGTGGCATGGAACTGGTCACAGGTCAACCGATGTTTACCGGGATTCAATGGAATCTGCCTGGACCTGTTGACCCAGTTATAAGTATCAATGTGTACACGTCCTCCACGAAGTTATTATATCAGTTGTCTAATGAGGTAAGTGATCGGGAATTAAAAATTGGGTGCGGCAACGTTCTGACTAGCATCTCCCCCGACTCGGCCCGGGCTACCGCGAAGTGACGCCATAATAACCACATGACAGCTTATATGTGTACAAAAACTTCAACGTTCATAGAAATTTCGACAAACTGCGAACATCGAAGCAGGTCGTCCAAGTAAAAATGCCATTAATTTTTCTAAAAACCTACTAATATCCTTATTATTCCCTAATTAACGAAAGAAATGAACGCAAATCAAAATCAATACCCAGAATAGACAATTACGAAGTAAACGTTGACAATTTTCTTAAAATGGTCGCCGAAAAACGCAGGCTCCATGACATTATATAATATTACCGGTTAAAACGTTCGCTAACCTCGCCGGGGCACAGTCCTCTCTACGCTTCAGGAAATAAAGTTTAATTCGACTCGCCGCGTTCTCGTCGGCATGTGCAAAATGTCTGAGCGGGGCAATTAAAAAAATTTAAAACAAAAAGCAGGAATTATAAGGAGCGGAGGGAGCTCGAGCTGGAGCTCGGTGAATACTTGCGCGTTGTATTTAGGCGCGTTTAACATATGTCACATTGCACGCACACGGGCGCCCGCGTCGCCACACGCCGGCCGGGCCGCTGTGTGCGTGCCCGCTGCCCACAGACTACACGCGCGCGCAAACTGACCACCGGCTGGCGTCCACCGGCAACGTAGGGAAACAGGATGACTCCGCGTGCCCAGCGCTTTACAAGTTGCACTTTGACGAGCGGACTCTCTCACTTGGATACGACGAGAACGTAGCTCGAACGTAAGGAATATTTTAAATGAGGTTTGACGGTAAAAAAGTGTCATAAAACGGTCCAGAAACAAATTAGTTCGAACTAACCAAGCGAGAGTAGGCAAGGACTTCAGACGTGTTAGGGTTCATAGCCATCCCCGTTGACGAAGCAGTAACGACAAAGTACTCATTCTGATTCAATGTCATAGTTCGGACTGGCACATGTTCTCCGCATCCCTCTCGGCCGGATACACGTTAGAGATGCTTTTCGTGTTCCGACAGCACGAGGCCGCCGGCGATCACTTACTTTCAGCTGGTTCGTCTCTCGGTTTCTCGAGATGTACAAAGAACCTGCATCGATCTCACTATATATTTCATCGCTTACCTGTTGTCGACTGCCATCGTCGGACTCTCGAGTCCCGTCGACCCCGCGTCTCCAACAAAGTCATACACTACACGAAACAAAAATTTTATTATTTGTCTGTCAATCCGGGTTTATGGCGCAGATAAGGCATGAGGCGTTGTTGGATCAGCCAACAGAGCGACCCCTCCTCCCCGCACCTCAGGCCGCACCCTCCGCAAACAGCGACAATGAGTGTTTGTGCTTTTTTAATTATTAACGAGAAGTCGGCGTCAGGGATCCTCGCGGCGGCGGCCGGCCGAGAGCAGCGGTTGTATATAAGTTAAATAACTTAGGAGGATGGATTTCACTTTTAATATTTAATGATAGTTATCGAATGCATTGATGACGACGGCTGTCGATTCAGTGAAGGAGCACCCGCGGTGCTCCCGATGTTGGACTACGGCGATGTGGACGTGATAAGTTATAATGTCAGTTCATTTCTGGCACTATCTGAAGGAGGCACTGTCTGAGGAAGCATGTCCTAATTATGTTCCACATGCTCTCAAGTTACGTTAAAGGCTCTCGGTCTCGGTAATGAGATATATTACGAGATAATTACGTTCCGTCGAAAATGCAGCTCGCCCTTGACCGTGTCTACTCAACCTGTATCCATTTAGAGGGGGATTCGAAAGGGCAACATTGAGATGATGGCAATAAAACCAAAAAACAGACCACCCCCGACACGACGCCGCTATCACAGGATGCTCGTTTATTCGTGTACTAGCTGACTCCCGCGGCCGTCCCCGGGAACGTTGGACTGCCGAGATCCTTCCACGCGCTTACAGACGTAACATTAAATTGATTCTTTTTATTTTTTTATCAAAAATAGTTTTTAATTTTGTGACTATCATTTTATTTTCTATCCTTTAAGTGATATATAAATCCTGTTCTACCGAAACGAGGAGGACGGTGACTGATCACGCCTCCTCTGTACCTCTCATACGGTTTCATTGTTGCAAAACACTCGCAAGAAATTTTTATTGTTTCATCATCCGTTGACATCAGCTAAAGTGGTACCTATTGGGTTCCATTACGGTACGAGTTCGAAGGTAAATTCTAGGCTAAACCATTCGCCAAATGTCTTACGTAAACTAGAAGTTGATGCAAAATCACAAATTTAAATTCAGTTACATACCTACACACATAGACACGGGTGAAGTC
This sequence comes from Calpodes ethlius, assembly GCA_018251375.1. NCBI lineage: Eukaryota > Metazoa > Arthropoda > Insecta > Lepidoptera > Hesperiidae > Calpodes > Calpodes ethlius. Next base: position 7,579 of record DWPA01002422.1, read on the forward strand.
AACAAATACATGTAAAACAATTTATTTATATCTGAACTCTAGCTCGAACGGACTATTGGATGCGATTCTAAATCCATTACGACAGTTAAATACAGTTATAAGGGTACAAAAAACTAAAGGTGTGAATTTCATCTGTTAGATTTGGGAGCACCCTGTGGACCGCGCGACGGTCGCACTAATTTCATCAGAAAACAAAACACCTAGGTGACGATGTCGAGGGCGAGGCTCTCGGCTCGCTTGTGACAACTTTACATATTGTTAGTTCGTCGTGCAAATGGCGTGGGACCAGTGGCCGGGAGACGTGTCGTCCCCTCGTCCCTGCTGGACGTTGTAGACTCTATATCAGGAAAGCGATGTTACTATCTAAGTAAGTTGTGAGAGACGCGGCCGCGGCCCCGGCCCGCGGCGCTGTCAATCGGCTTCTAAGATTGTCGAGTTCGTTAACAAAACGGTGCTGGGATGACGGGGAAAAAATGTTCATAAATTAGCTCTTAACGTCATCGAAATAAGGATCGGACTATTGAATTAGGTCTCATGAATGGCCGGCATTGTGCCCATGGGAAAACGGCGATCAATAGGATTCCTCGCTCGGTAGATAATGGTACGAGTGGTAGCGACCTAACGACGACGGTGAAAAAGTACCGCATCAAATTTCTGAATATAATTCTATTGATTTTAAAATTACCTGCCGTTTTTTCATTTCGTCGGGTTCAGTGCTCACTGCGTTCTGTCGCTAATCGAATCGCCTCTGTGGCCAAATCTAACGTGACGCGATTGAGTTCGAGGAGGTAGGAGTGGAGCGAAACGCTTAATCGGCTTCTAAAATGTGTTGTACTTCATTGGGAAGTAGACCGGCTAATAACCGTGCTCGATTTTGTTTTACATAGCATCGGCGTCGATTCGACTTTTCGCAAATTTACTCGGTCCACAGTCCCCTATCCCCGGTCCCCAGTCTACAGACTACAGTCCACAGCCCACAGGCAGCGAGTCGTACGGAGATCGTAACTGTCAGCGCGGCCGCGCTATAAACTAAGCGACGGCGGCCACCGTCGGCGACGAGCGGGGAGCTACGGCGGGCTGAGGGCGGTCCGGTGTGCTATACGTAGTCTCGTTGTCGTCGTTAAAGTGGTCCTGCAGCGCGGCTGTTGGGTTTCTCTTAGCTTCTACATAACCGGGATTGTATTTTTGAATACCAGCCCGGAACTAATATTTCCCGGGATTTTTGGTATCTAGCAAATTGAGAATTACTTTAAATATAAAATCATGGCTACCGTTTTTCTGATGCCTTTAAGATTTTTAAACATTAAATTATAAATACGAGTAAAATATGTCCCGAAGAAATTGCATTGACAAAAAGTCCCTTCTAGCACGTATCCTACATATATTGCACGTAGCCATGGCGGATACCAGCCTCCCGAATAACTAGATACCGATAAGATTACAACAAAAGCATGGCTATGATGTAGATTTGTAGAGTGTATGTACACAATAATAAGCGGGGGAATAACGGCTCCGAATAAGACCAAAACGAGACATACCAACATAAATACTGGGTAACGAAAGTAACAAATTGAGAAATATATTTTCAGAATCGGTCTTGAAAATGTCCTCGGGATTTCCTGATATTTCCGCTATCGGCATTTTTCAGGGGCATGATCTAACCTTTCACATCTTCATGTCCTAGAATCGCATGTCTTAGATATTGGTAATGTTGACGATGTCAGGTTTGACGCGGAACGTTTTGTTATGACATGATCGATGCAGCGTTCCACCACACTCCGAAGTTGAATGGAGGTTGGTGACCCGCTCCGGGACACGTCGATACCGCACGTAACACAGCTGGCCGCCGAACGCCGGCGGTGAGTCCTCGAGCCGCGCCATGACCGTATAAACCATAACGATAAAACCTCACCGACTAGAAATTGCTAATAAATTAATAAGTCATTACAATCACTGGCTGATAATTATGATGGCCGATGGTATTTCACTATTGAACGCGCGCACAGACAAACGTATTTCAAGCACTGACACGTCATTTCCTCGCCCAACACGTGTAGGGCTGCACCGACCGCGGCGTGAGTCGTTCCTCGGGTAGCATCCGCACGGAATGGTGATGGAATTTAATTTCTACATTTACATACATTCGGAAACTCACTTAGTACACACAATAGTTTCTTAGAGTTACCAAAGAAACGGAATTTACAATAATATAAACGGAGATAAATCGAGTCACCCGGCAACCCTAGCCTCACGTCAATGACACACAATAATAAATCTTACTTCGGGTAATTTCAAAATTTAATTTGGGAACACAAAAAATTCTTCATTCAAAAATCGGTGCTCATATTGAGTTACCCAAAAATGTGCGAACCGACACAAAAGCGCGCGCTGTTTAAAAAAAAACTATTCTCTCTGGATTAGCGTTGACAATAGGACGTAACGCGTTGAGTTTCGGCGGCGCGTTCGATTCTCAGTTGTCAAAATTATGAATAAATGAAATTAGACTTTACGTCTACGCGATAAGAACGTGCGGCTAATTTATTTAGACTCCAGTAAAAATGTTTAGTACACAAATGAACAAACTTATACGTGTAGCTTGTCTATAGGAACCACGTACTAAATACGTCCCTGCCGTCTCAGCAACAAGGCTCACGTTGGATGTTTCCACAAGTTTAACTCGTCAGCATATAATTTGGTACGAACTCAAATATTTTTCATAAAGGAATCTTTATCGAACAAAGAATCCGAGCTTAGATCCGATTCAAAGCAATTCCGTGTTTGAATTTTGAATATTCGAAATTCGAAACTAAGGCAGCTATCTGTTGGATCTGTCAGATTTAAATTTCGATGTATTGTGTCAATACTTTTAGTTGTTTTTTTGATTCGTGTTCGTGGCTCTCGGCCGATTAGACGATCTGATTGTTGAAGCGTATTTTGCTTTTAATACTTTTGTGTTGTTTCGCATATAAGGTATCGTGGATTTGTTGTTGTACTACAAACAAGAACGCGGGTCACCGGTCACAGGTTGCACTTAGGTAACTCACAGAAACTACACACTACAGAAACACACGCGGCACATATTTTTATGTGAGCGGCCGCGGGTAGTGGGAAGGAAGGAGGGGCTGGCGGTAGTTTATCTTAAAAATATTTATAATCAGGTTTAAGGGGGATGATACAAAAGTAAAAAGTGTAAAACAGTTAAACAAAAAGTTAAATTAATTAGGTATTGCAAGCGCTAGCTACTAAACATACAAATTAATAATGAACGATTGGCTTCGGTTTGGCTTGAAATTAGCATCGACCTTATTTAGGTAGGTATAATCACTGGCAGATATAAGCACTATCGACTGGGTATTTAGCAAAATCAGCTTCTACATTCTCCAGGTGCGGTCGTCCCGGTGCAGTGCGAGCGATATTCGATACCGCAGATACAGCACTGAAGAAGCGACCACGTAGATACCCGTTACGTCCAATCGCGTATTGTTATAATCCCTTTAACCAATATCACGATACAAGGAGTACTACGTCCAAGTTTCGACGGTAATTAGTGGGAACAAGCCACGTGTTAAGAATGGCTTGGAATTAAGGCATCGGAATGCCCGCACTGAGCGGTACGAGTGTAGGAGGAGGGTGAATATATTCAACAATTTAATGATTTGAACGAATGAGTGTAAAGCTGCGAGTTAAAGCCAGGCCAAGGAAAATTATAGACAATCCCGGAGCGGAGGCGCGGGCGGCGCGGGCGCGAGTCACGCGGAGTTAACGTTTACCTCAATAAAGATCTTTAGTCGTTTCTCTAACTTTAAATCTGTAAACGTGCGTGAAGCTCCGGTATAAGGGGACTCGGTCCCCCCCTCCCGGCGCTCGCGAGCCCGGGTGCGCCGGGGCTGCGGCCCGGCGGCGCGGAGGTCCCCGCGTCCTGGTCGACGGGCCGGTCGTCGAGTCCCTATTCACAGTTTGACAATAGTATGAATTCGGTTAGTTAGAGCCGATATTTTTTTATACTCACGTCAAAAGTTTTTGAATGTGTCAGGCCCGGTGTCCAGTGGAAGTTTAATTCCCAAACAACCGGAGCAGCTGCCTTTGGCTTCTTGTTATGTAATGATATTTTAAAGGAAAATTCGGTCCGGTGAGTCGTGCACACGATACTTATTGAGTGTTCGCGAAAGGTGTTGGGATATGTCAGACCGTACTCTACTATTATACTACCTTTTAAAATTTAATAAGTAACAAATAAATTATATTGCAAATTATTATTAATATCCTGGGAACTAGCAGCTTCAGCGCCATACCCTTCTTCTTCCCTGGTCGGCGGGCCTCCGGTGGTGCCCTAGGTGTCGCCGGCGGCCGCTCGACAACAGACTGCTGTCGATCGTTTAATCGCCATATACAAAGAAACTAAACGATCCCCAATCAAAGAGATTGGATTATCGTATTGTAATACTTCGATGTTGTACGCTATTTGTGAAGGAGTGTATGAACGTGACCTCGCCGGTGAATCTCCCCAAGACTAGTGCCTCACTGTACTGCCGACTATTGCGAGGATATTTGCGTCTCACCACACGGCAGCATCGACATGCGGTTTCCTTCCGAGGATCGGTTTTTAATATAATTTCAGGATGTTGTCGACTAGACGAGCGGGCGGCGCGCGGCGCTGGGCCTGCCGCGTCCACACAATGCGATGAGTCGCCTCGTCACAGTAGTGGCGGCCCCCGTCCGCCGCCCTGACGCAGATCATCACAAATTACATTGGAAACGAATCTTTTTTCCAATCGTTCAAAACGCGTTTCTTTTTTTTGAATGTGTGAATCTAATCATGTTTAATTATTTACGGCTCGTTGAACTTGACAAATCATTGACACGGCCGCCGGGTTCGAGTTTTTTGTCAAATTGGCTGATAATCTGGCATGCGATTGTGACGATCCCCGCTGCGGCCGGTGGACCCGCTCGCAGGCCGGAGTTCAGCGCGGCGGCGGGCTCCCAGCGACCCGCGCCCGCGACTGAGTGGTCGGAACGTCGTCTTGTTCAGAGCACCTAACTAATTTTGATTTGTATCCCTCGCTACATTTAATAGAATCTTCAAATGTGATCAACGATTCTGTTTACCGCACTCACGTGTCTACCCACGACTGGCTTCTTTAGAACTGGTTCAGTGTTATCTTGTAATTACATGAATGTAGGTAAATGCCGCGGCCGGACCGTGGCCAGTGAAGTCGGTCCTGTCAATACTCCCTCTTCTTGTAGCCCGAATATTCGATACCCACTCGGTTTATGAATATTAACACATAGCGCTAGGCGCTGATGGCATGTCGTGGGTGCCGTGACTGCCATGGACAATACACAGACAGGATCACACACGTACAGACCGGGAACAGATATTTAAATTCATCATTCAAATATCTGCTCCGGGAACCTGCTGCAGGGAATCGACCCGAGGCCCGTCGAATGGCGGTTCGGTATGGTACATATTGCACCACACGGATCGGCATAAAAAATAATGTTTTTCATGGACCGTGGGCGCCGAGAGGGAGGAGTGACATCTTAATAATGTCGTAGTGGTTCTCCGGTGTGAAGTGTACACCTTAGTAAAGTTTGGCTCAACACTCTCATAAGGTTATCATTTATTATATTACTACATTTCCGTGGAGCCCGTTTGGCTACCAGCTTTACTTGAGTCAACCACCGAGCAACTCGTGGTGCTGCGGCCGGAGGCGTGACGGCCCAGTTCTTTCATTCATTTTTCTTCCTTCTGGCCGACAACGCATCGATGGTACTCTCGGTGGTGATGGCCAGCGATTTATGGAGAAGAGGGAGGAAAAGGTATGATCGTAGCACTCGAGTGCTGCTGTGCGGGGCGTCGGGCCAGGGGGTTCCCCGTGCTGCGCCAAATATCTTACAGGTATATTACACGAGATACGTCTATCCGACTGAGTATCAAATAATATCATAATAGTGACGTTTACGTGATGCGATAGGCCGGTGCGCGAATCGACGTAGCGTCAAATAACACGAGAGGCGGCCTCGTGCTCCGCGGGGGACGCACTCCGCCCGACGTCCGAAATGACTCCACGTAACCGATCGTCACGTAAGTAATATAACACATTAAGGTCGACAAATTGATTCTGAATATATGAAAACAAATGATTAAATATCTTATTTATTGGTGTTCGACCGCGGCGCGCTAATTGATGCGTTATCGATAATGGACGAATATTTACATTTCTAATGGATTTTACCCAGCGAAGGATGTGGAACGAGTTTTGCGATAATGTTTGTAACTTTGGCCACTCGGAGCCATCGGCGAGGGGCCGCCTGCAGCCGCCCGGCCGGCGCGGCGGCGGTTAGCACGACGATGTGTTCGCGATTTTAAATACATTAAAATTATTGCGTCATAAATCAGGTGCTGAATACGATACGGCTCCGGTTTCCGGTGATCAGGCATTTGTTAATGTCTCATTAGTCGCGTCGACATTGTTGCGCGGTCGACTGTCTTTTAATAAACTAACAGTCACAAACCTTGTCGACTGGTCACCTTACATGTGAAGATGCTCCTCATATTTTTTACCTACGTCAATACTTCAAAATGGAAAATTCTTGAATTAGAATAAAACATTAAAATTACCGTTTAAACGTAGTTGAATATTTTTAATGACAAGTATTATTATAAAAGAATAACTGACGACCTGAAGTAGACATCGCGTATTCGTTGGATTCAAATAACTCAGGAACGGTCTGAGTGGCGCAAATTATGATAGGCGTATGTCCAGCTGTGGACCTTTAGAGGATGTTAGATAAATATATATATTATTATAAACCATTCCGTTCGTAATATTGTAAATGTTCCGTCCGTTGGAGACGTTGGCAGTCGGTGGACATCAATCGGAACGTCCACGTCCAGGGTGTGGTCGTAGTTAATGTACAACTTTCATCGTTCCTCTCGGTGACGCCGCTCCGCCAGCCCCCGGCGCGGGGTCCGCACCGCCGGGATCTGCTCGCACCTGAAGAGTGCTGACATTTAGGTTGAGAATTCACCAGAGTGGCGCCAGGTCACCAGCGAGGTAAAATCCACCAGCAGGTTTACTTGACTTCCCGGGCGCCGCGAAATGACAACCGAAGGACACGATGGTACAGGTGCGCTACGAACGCTATGTGATTCCGCAGGGATCAGACAGGCGCTAAATTCATTTTGTGACGCTGGATTTTTTCCTCGCACCTCTACCTCGCTCGTAACCGGTGGTATGTCAGTGTTAGTACCACCGTTTACGTTACGAGGTCCTACCGCGGGATGAACTGGGTCCGGTGGACGCGCGGTCGGCTCGCGGGGTTCCCGGTGTCAGTGTAGCGGACGGACGGACGTCGTTTGGTGTGACCCGGTAGTACCTTTTCTTGTAAGTCGTCCTATCCGGCCGTCGAGTTCGTGTGTGTGTCATCTAACCTTTTAAATAAGTACAAATTTATGGATGACGCGGCTCCCTCCGTCCCCCGACTCGCTACATCAGGTTTATGTCCTAAAGCAAATTTCATGTTTTACACCTCGGACGGTAATATTAATAAATTATTAGAGTGTGCCCGTTCCGGAGCTGCCGGCTCGCCCCCGCCCCCCCGCGCCGCCCCGCCGGCGAGACGCGCCACTTTTTTCAATGTAAACATTTTGGTACTTCTGTTGGACGGTGTAGTACGAAACAGGCACAAACTCTTGTATCGTAAAATATATAATGATCTATAATAATTCTTACAATATTCAACCTCTCTGAACTAATATTGATTAGTACACGGGCTAATAACGTCGTGCAAACTATTTCAAGGAAAATTATTTGTTGTTTATTCGCATGTCGCTCGACTGAAGAATGGAGACGAGATAAGTACATTATAAAATCTCTGCGCATTCAAATTGTACCCTACAGAAAGCTGACATGGCTCTCCTACGCCGGTACGTCATTTAACATGAGAGTTGTACAGGATTAAAATGTGGTTCGGGGTGATGTACTGCAGCATCTGCACGAGGACATCGATTATTCTTTGTGGTGTTTTAACATGAAACATTGGTGGTACCAGAGACATCACTTGTGTGTTACTGGCCAGATAGTATTGCTCGCTCCCTGGCGTTAGAATGAAGAATGTACCATGGCTTTACAATGATCTTTATAAGTTAGTGCGCACAACATCATAGACTACATCGCCACTTACCATCAGGTGGGATAGTAGTCAAGCAC